>WMED01020540.1:0-12134 GCA_019650415.1 Pipa parva
TTGTCGCGAAGCCAACAACTCATGCGAATTCGGACTTTGATGAATTCCCCCCTTAGCCTTTAAGCAGTTTAATTGTAGGTAAATACATAATATATGGATTAGAAAATGCTTTGCAGTAGCAGCCAATTACAAATTACCCTGATGCAATTACAAAACATGAAATATGGAGTGTGCCCATTTTCAGGGGGTTATTCACTAAGGTGCAAATGCAAATCCACTACAATTTCCCCATTGTAAAGTCACGACAATTTTTTAATGTTAAGATTGCAACAATTTTCCCATAATAAAGTCGTGACTGCGACAATATTCTCATTATAAAGACAAAACTGCGACAGTAGCAGCCTGTTGTGACTGTCTTTATCTGGCGAATTCACATCTATACGCAACAATTTGGACTTTAGTGAATAACACAGTTGTGCTTGCCTGAAGTCAGCCATATTTTCTATTTTGAGCAATTACATTTGTTTAGTCCCCCATGCATGGTCACCTCATTGTAGTATGAATAACCTGATGTGAGAATGTATGGCCAATGTTCATCATGTGGTTTATGTTTTTGGATTGACATTGCAGTTTTTCCAGTAATTGTAAAAATGTCATCTTTGAAGTTAAATTCATGAATTTTATTGGTTTGTGTTGTCTCTATCACTTTGCTGGGCTTTCTGGAACACTTAAAAAAAATCCCTCTGCTGGTGTTACTGGTTCTTTAAAGCTTTGATATAGCATTACAGGTCACATGTGTAATTTGACTGAGTACGAAACTAAAAGTACGGTATCTATGACCCTACTGGAGCATTACAGTTGTGTCCACTCTCAACCCATGATGCAATGTTATGTTATTTCATTCTGGTTGGGACCTTTGTATCTGTGATGGTATAAATATAATTGTGTTATTCCGTACATTCCAATATATATCATCAAATATGACCAATTAAAATGGATGTAATTTGTGTAAATCTGCATGAACAATCAGTCAGATTTTTACAATCCTGCAGAAGTTATATTTTATCTTTTTCATTTTTCCCTTTCTTCTCTCTTATTCCATCTTTATTATTTTGCATTATTTTAGCCACTGGCCCTGCATATTATTTTGTGCCTGCATCATGACTAATATAAATAATATTAATACATTTTTTTTTATGTTTTGAGAATATAAATATGAAACTATATATGCCATAGACCAAAAGTTAGAAACCTAATTCTTAGGAAAGACAAATGCAACAGCATACACTGGAGGTGATCTACCATTATTTTGGCCAGTATTTTAATATCCTGATTAAAAAATAATATATGGCAATGGGGTGATATTTTAGTGTGGTTCTTACCTTATTTGGTCGTTATTTGTCTTCTGGTGGCAGACAGTCCAGGGAATAAAGTTGTGAAACCAGCTCTGATTCATGGCAGATAATGGAAAATTTAGCATAGGAATTTGAATTACAGATTTGTAACTCCACTGGTATGAGTTAGCATTAAAAATTTTGTATTTCATCATATGGTTTAACACCTGCTTTCCAACAATGTGGAATATGATAAAGAACATTTGGTGAGTAGAGCATGCACAGAATTGTGATATAATATTGCTACTGCACTTGCACTGGTCGCTAAATTTCAAAATAGGAAGCAGGAAGGTGAAGAGGATTGCAGCCTATGTGGACAAGACAAGAGTGGTGTCTAGAAGGTAGCGCTGGAGCCAACGAGCACATTAGAAATTATTCCACCTCCCCCCCCCCCTTCAGAATCACCCCTAGGAAAACAAGCATTCCTTTAATGTGATGTTATTGTTTGAAATCAGTCAATTGATAATTTTAGTGATGAGGTACTTTGTCTCAAGCAAACTGGTAGGAGTGTTGTCTTCATGCTGAAATGATATTGTTCGTATAAGATTAGTGTATATTATCATAAAGTAGTATGAAATAGATGTTTCAGTGGTTTTGGTGACACTGATTATTTTAAGTGAACCTAAACATCTGTCAGCAGAATAATGCTATATCCTTTATCAATATGCAGATTTGTAAGGATTTTGCTACAATAAATCATTTCATGGGCTACTATAAATAGAAAAATTTCTCCGGCACTCCAAAAGCGTAAAATCAAAAAGTACTTTTTGATTTTACGCTTTTGGAGTGCCGGAGAAATTTTTCTATTCATCGAGTTGTGGTCCTGCCTATACTCCTTGTGCACCCAGCTGATTTACTACTGCAAAGAGAGTGGGGATAGAGCGGCCTTGGATTGTTTGTTTGTATGGGCTACTATAAGCCAGACTACACTCAGAAATCACTTTATTGCTGCGTGAATATGCCAAATAGTGAATATATATATACAAGTGACCTGAATTGATGGCAATGTGAGGGGATTTGTCAGGAGCTGCTCCCAAGACTGCTCCGCTCCAGTCCTGAAGCCAGTGTGCCCTCTGCCAGCTTGCTCCCCTGATTGACAAGTGCACCATTGCTTTTATAGTAAATAATGAGCATCATCCATGCAAACACCTAACAGAGCTCAGTTTTACCTGTTACTATAAGGCCATGAATAAAACCTGGGTACAAGTCCAGTCAAAGGACACTAGAAAAAAAGATATACCCATTTGGTTTATAATGTCAGTTACTCTTATACATGTACTTGGAAATATGTTGTAATTGAAGGTGATTAGTATTTCTTTGTGTTTAGTTTTATCTCTTTTATCTGCCTGAATAAGCAACTTCCCAATTCCATTATTTTACATGAAACATTAGATAATAAATATTCATTAAATTCCCCAGAAAGACCAATAAATGTCACCAACAATCAGGGGAACAACACAAAACAATTACATTTATTACAATGTTTCATGTATTACATTTACAATCAAGCACTGCAGAGACATCACTGATAAACCGCCATTTTTCTTTTCATTGATTCTAGTGGTCCTTTAAACTTTTAAGCAGAGCGGACCCGCAGCTTCCACCCCCTCCCCACCTCCTACCAAACCATCCATGTCTGGCTAAGCTACCACACATGCGCAATAGCCAATGCCTCTCCCGCGATGGAGGATTTGGTTTGCGCATGCGCACTTGCATGTCAGAGATTTGATCCACACGTGTTTCCGTAGTGGAAGTAGTAAAGGAACAGGCGGTGGGAAGAATCAGCGCCGGAAGTAAAGGGAACGGTTTATACTGTACGTGACAGGTGATTGGCACCAATTTCTGCACTAGGTGGCTGAACAAAAAGGTACCTTTGACGTTTTGAATTAAAGGAAGGGGCTGGACCAGTAAGATCCATAACATTATGTAATTACTGCTATACTACATGCTATGCAGTTCCACATTGTGTTTACTGTTAATTATGAGTTTGGCACTATTGTACTGTACATGTGTTATAACTGTGTTAATGTCAACTACCTTACTTTTTAAGGTTTTCATACACTTAATGCCTGCAGTACAAATAGAGTCAGGATTACCTCTTCCATTTCATTACATATTGTTTGTAACATAATTGTGAGGGTGTTTCTCCTTACCCTCAAAGTTACAACCAGGCATATGAAGGGGGTTTTAATTTATGTTATGACCACCATGGCTGTCCTATTGGCATCAGGTCCTTTACGGAGCAATGATAGTCTTCTAGCCTGGATCACTTATTTACTGCAGATACATAGTAACATAGATCAAGATCCCACCTCCAGTTATCCAGTACCCATAACTTGTAATGTTCTTACACTGAAGGATCAGAATAATTCCCTGGATCAAGATCCCACCTCCAGTTATCCAGTGCCCATAACTTGTAATGTTCTTACACTGAGGGGGTAAATCAGCAATGTGCGAAGTGACCTTCGGATCCTTCGCCTCACTTCTCACACACTATTATGCGCTCACTGATGTCCTGCACGCGGACATCAACGAACGCTTTAAAGGGATTTCAGTCTTGGCGAGGCGACTCGAGTGGTCTCGCCAAGACTGAAATCCCTTTAAAGTGTTCGGTGATGTCCGCGTGCAGGACATCAGCGAGCGCATAACCGCATGTGCAAAGTGATGCGAAGGATCCGGAGGTCACTTCGCACATTGCTGAATTACCCTCTGAAGGAAAACATCCAAACCAGTTTTTGAACTCTTTAATGGAATCAACCATGACAACTTGGGTTAATGACATTATAAGCTGCAGTTACTGCTGCTTCAGGACATAAGCTTTACCGCATTTTGGACGTGTGTCTGGGTGAAATTTTTGATCTGGTTCTGTGTTTTATATATTCTTACGCTGTAATGTTAACTCAATTTCAAATACCACTTTTACAAATGCTTATATAAAAATGTATTTTTTTACATCGGAAATGAACATATAACCTGTTTGTAAGTAACATTTTTAATTCAGTATTTGTAAAACATGTGCATAGGTCATCTGGAAAGAAAGTTTTGCAGTAGAGCAGTGAAAATGTGTTTTATATATATATATATATACACATACGGTCAATAGGAATGACAATGGAATAATTCTTTGGCTAGAATTTTATTGCACTCTGGTTTTTACTCCATTGCTCTCATGCTCTGTATTTTAAAGCATTGTATCTTCTTCTAGCCCAGTGGTTGGCAAAGTGCAGCTCGCGAGCCACTTGCGGCTCAGAGCAGACTGCCCAAGCCCCGCCCATGACGGCTCTTCTGATTGGCCGTCGGTGGTCGGGAGAGGGCACGTCTCTCTCCAGCGGCTCACTAGATAGTTGTCACCGCTGGAGGAGGGAGTGAAATGGCTCCCTCCTCAAACAACTTTGCCGACCCCTGTTCTAGCCCATAATCACAGCATTGCTTTATAATATTGAACAGATTTGTTTTTTATAACAGAAGGTTGCAACAATATAACAATTACAAAGTGTTGTTAAGTGCAAACAAATTGTTGTGGGTAAGGTGATTATGTAGATCAGTGTTTTTCAACCTTTCTTCTTCAGGGGAACCCTTTGATATAATAAAATTTCTGGAGGAACCCCTAGAAACCCAGAAACCCTAGAAATCGCATAAAGCACATGGCGTCACTGACGTCTACATTCCCGACAGGTCACAGAGGGGAGGATCCAAGGCTGCGATCTCTCTCTGATGTTTCGGGTTATTATGCTGATTGCTAATGATGTGGTCTCGGTTCCTGCTAACAGTGATTGCTGTCAGATCACTGTTAGCAGGGACAGAGACCGCATCATTAGCAATCTGCATCATTACCCGGCTCATCAGAGAGAGATCGCATTGATCTCTCTCTGATGAGCCAGGTAATGATGCCGATAGATGATGATTTGGTCTCTGTTCCTGCTAACAGTGATCTGACAGCGATCTCTCTCTGATGAGCCGGGTAATGATGCAGTCTCTGTCCCTGATAACAGTGATCGCTGTCAGATCACTGTTAGCAGGGACAGAGATCGAATCATTAGCTATCGGCATCATTACCTGGCTCATCAGAGAGAGATCGATGCGATCTCTCTGATGAGCCGGGTAATGATGCCCATCAACCAGTGTGTCGCGGAACCCCGGTTGAAAATCACTGATGTAGATAGTAGCATAAACATCAAAATAACATTATAGAAAAATGTTTTTGGATAAAAAAAATGCATCTTATTAAAAAAAGAAGTTTTGTCACATGTACTATATAGTTAAGAATGGTGAGGATTTCATTTTGTTTGAAGGTGTAATACATTTATAGTTACTTTGTATAAATATGCCTCTGAATGAAGTAATATCATATGTTTGAATATTTTGACCTTTTGGATTCTCTTTACGAGTGATAAAAATGACTTAATTAAAAATATTCTACTTTTAACCCTTGTATTCTATCCAGTAGCTGCTCCAAATGTGTTTCCCAAATTTGATATTAAGATAAATATGGAATTCTATAACTATTGTAAGAGGTAGAGCTTATAAAGACAACACTATTAAATTTATACATTTACAGCTGATTTTATTATTGCGTATTTTCCTGGGAGCTAGTTGTAGATGATGTGTAGCTTTTGCCTAATTGTAAAATTACTGTATTGATTAGATTGCTTTACTACTGCAGATGACATTGTGTAGTACGTCTGCAAGAATTAACCTATTTTTTTAAAGAGCTACCAAACACGCTGTGGGAAACAGAGCAGGTGCACAGTAACTGAATTTAGTTTTGTATATCATAATGTTCCACACTGATAATTTCACAGTAATTCATTGTCTACCAGAAAAGTGCATTCCTTATGTGCACTAATTTTAGTTATCAATCCTGTATCATGTCGTCTGTAACAGGGAAATGATGAGTGACATACGACATACTCTCTTGCGTCGTGATGCGCTTAGTGCCGCTAAGGAGCTTCTGTACCACTTGGATATCTACTTCAGCAGCCAACTGCAGACTGCGCCTGTACCTATAGTAGAGAAAGGACCCATAGAGTTACTTGAAGAATTTGTGTTCCAGACTAAGGAACGTGGCCCTCATCCTAAGGTAAGAATACATTATCGTCCTACGGTGATGTTTTACATCAGTCCCAAGTCGGGGTAATTCAGCATAGTGCAAACTTACCTCCCGATCCTTTGCATCACGTGGTCTTGCCAAGACTGGAATGCCTTTAAAGCGTTTGCTGATGTCCGTGTGTAGGACATCAGCGATCGCGCAACAGTCTCTGCGAGCTGATGCGAAGGATCGGGAGGTAAGTTCGCACTATGCTGAATTACCCCCTCAATTTCACATTGCATATATTAAGGAAACTTGGCAAAATGCTATAAATAGATCATTTTTCTGAATCAATGATATAAATGTAACCCGTTGTTGGAAAATGTGTCCAGCTGAACAGACAAATTAACATGTATTTGCTTATTTGCACCTTTTCTTCTAAACTAATTTTTGCATGAAAAGTAACCTTAGCATGTAAAGGTAATATACAGCTGCAATTATTCAAATAAATAGACAAAATACTAGGTGCAATACCCAGTGTTTTCTGCACCCTGCAACTTTGTGAAGATACAGTTGCAATTATGACTGTCCTAGGCATCAGGTTATTAAAGTGTGTTTATGTTTTGAAAACACATTCTCCAGTTAGGTCCTAATTCAGAGTTTTACTTCCTGAATTTTAGGTAGCCACCTTGGTCACACTAGCCCTTCTTATAATACCAATATTTCAGTTACTGATCTACTGTTTATTTTGCACAGAGATTCAGTGCCATGCAGGACCTTCAGCTACTGGAGATACTTTGCAGTTACTTCCAGGAACAGAACAAGGAACCGGTTCGGCAAGTCATTTTCTCCTCTCTTTTTAGCCCTCAAGGCAACAAGGCTGATGACCAGCGCATGGCACTGCTTGGGAAGCTAACGTCTATGGCTGTGGCAGTGTGCCGGGTGCCAGTCCTGGAGTGTGCTGCCTCATGGCTCCAGGTATGACCTGAACATGCTACCATGTAAATGTAGAAAACGGACTGCCTTGCTTTAGGTAACTTTATACTCCAGTATGGGGAGAGATAGTTATAATTACAATCACTTTAACTTTTAAATAATCTAAAATATCTAAAACAAGCCAATTGGAAATGTTCTGCAAACCTATTAGTGCATGTCATTCTGGTAATTAACTGCTTTATTTTACAGAGAATAGAAAAGTGGGAAATCCTGGCAGACCAAAAATAAAAGCATATTTAGAACTTTTAGATCTAAAATTTATTAAATTAGTGAACATGAGACTAAAAGGAAATCTTTACTTTATACTGCCCTCCCATGCAAGCCTTTTACAGTTCTTAGCTGATATTCAGATTCACAATTGCAAATCCAGGAAATCAAAACATTTGGACTCTGTTAAGCAAACAGGCACACAATACTCCCATTCCTACACAGGTTTTCTGGGTCTTCAGCTTGGTCTGTTATGACTAACAGTATAGTAGCCAATCCAAAAACATGGTCTGCCACTAACCTGATGGTTGTTGCAATCTACTATTCCCATAATTATCGAACACATGTTAACTGGGATGATGGTTATTGCAATTTCAAATAGTTGAGGGAAAATGGGTTCAGTGATTCTGCTTTAAACAAACCTTGGTTGGCATTACCATCCATTAAAGTTTTGAGTCCTAGTTGGACATAATTAAATGAACACATGATCCTGTGTTTTTGTTTGACAGATTACTCTGATCCAAAAAATAGAGTCCTAAAGTGTATTCATAGTCCTGTTTCATTCATTTTTCCATAGCGTACTCCAGCTGTGTTTTGTGTACGTCTAGCAAAGGCACTAGTGGATGATTACTGTGGCCTGGTACCTGGCTCAATTCAAACTCTTAAGCAAACTATCAATGTCAGTCCACGTTTCTGTTGCCAGTTTATCACTGCTGTCGCTGCCTTCTATGACATGACGACTGGTGAGTAACAATCCCTTTTAGTAGACTGAGATTGTGTTGTGGTGGTCATTCTGTTGTTGTGGCAATAGTACTGGGAAAATGGAATTCTGAACAGGAAAAAATTAAAACGTGCCAATGTATGTTGCTGTCTTCCCACAGAGGATCTTCTACCTCCTCATGATCTTCTGGAGATGATTGTTTCCTGGATTTTTGATGATCCCAGGCTCATATTGATCACTTTCCTTAATACTCCAATTACTGCTAATCTACCTCTTGGCTACTTGGACTTTTCCCCTCTCATGGGTCTGGTACGGTGGTGTGTTAAATCACCTTTGGCCTACAGGCGTAAACAAAAAGCAGCAGGAAGCCAGCTGATGTCTGAGAATCAAGGTCTGTACTCTAAGCTACATCTGAGTGTGCTTCAAGGTCTCATGGTCCTTCAAACCCACCTGACTGAAAAAAATCTGTACGGGCGACTGGGATTATTTCATTTTGAGCAGCTTGTGCCTCTGGTGGACGAGTTGGGACAGTTGTGTGATGAACTTAACCCACTTAATGCTGAGCAGGATATGGAATTAGCATTAGACAGACTAGCACAGGCTCTGCAAGTTTCCATGGCAACAGGAGCATTACTGTGTACCCGAGGTAAGAATCCAAAAAAAGAATGATCATTTCTAACGTTGTGTTAGCTTTAAAATGGTGTTGTATTTATCTTACGTGGCTTGCTACATGTGGTGAGATGCATAAAACCACCATCCTCAACTGGTCTACCATTTGACATAACTGGGGTACTGATGGCAACAGCATCCACATTTTTTTTTCTGTCTTTTACCATAAGAAAATAGGTCTGCCTGCTTTTTTTTTTTTTTTTTTATCGGTAAATCACCTGGTGATAGAAGTGGGGACAGTCGTTAGGAGGCCTCACTTAGGCTGTTTTAACAGGGGTATGTGTGTTTTGCTGCCTATCAAAAACCATGTGTGGCATGGACGACACAGACCTAAGAATATGCCTAATAAACTTACCTTTTTTTATGCAGATGATCTACGGACTTTGTGTGCTAGACTTCCCCATAACAAGTGAGTATACATAATAATAGCTACTTTATTATCACAGATATTATGGGGTGAGATTTTTGCCTTGGCAGGTATCATGGTTACGCACAAGTAGGCACAAGAAATGGCCCGTCCTCTTTTTGATGTATTTTAAGTCCCGTACCCATGGCATTGCTTTCTTCAATATGGAATTGACTTACTGGAGGAAATACTTTACAATAGCAAAGTGAAAAGGGAAGGCTAAGATTTCAGCTCCTTCAATCAGATCCCTAATAGAGTGTGACTTGGGAGATCTGTATGGACAAGCCACAGCAGTCTTTACTGCAGGGGGCATATCTGACTAACCTTAGCTTTGAACTAAACAATTTTAGAATTCAGCTTGGAAAGTATCCAACGTCTCATACAATTTATTTGTAGATGGACCTGATAAGTCCACGTTAAACATTAAGGCATTACTAGTCCTTGTACATGACTAGTGACCCAGAGCAAGCAATTGGTAATTAGATTGAACTGGTCATAGGGAAGGCTAGAGTAATTAAAGCAAATGACTGGAAGTAACATCAATCATACTATTGTCTAAACATCTCCGCATTATGTTCTGTATAAATTCTGCTACAGTGTATCTTTGTAGTATAGGCCGTTCATCTTATAAATGTTTTAGTATAGTTTAGTAGTATTTTAAGACGGTATGCAGTTTCATTTTAGTTTTTTTTTTAATTTTTGTAGTTATTTATTTTTTATTTACTGACCTCCTTGACAACCTTAACATCCGCTAATCTGACATTTTACTTTCATTTATATTTTTTTCCATTACTTTACTTTACCTTTCTGTTCAAGCCACATTACAATTAGTTTTTGATTAGTCTGTATTTAAGTGTGTGCCTGGTTGCTAGGTTAACGGACCTTAGCAACCAGAAGATGATTTAAATGTAAACAAGGGAGGTTCTACGCAAAATAAAATTAAATAATTCAAAATCTTCAAAGAAGAAAAAAATAGACAATGAAAATTATTTGCAAAAATGGTCGTAGAATACCACTTTCTACTAAAAATTAAGAAATTAAGTAAATAAGTCCTTTCAAACTATATCAGTTAATTTGATCCATTTTTTTTTTTTTTTAAATATTTCCAGCTTGATGCAATTGGTAATCTCTGGACCTGTGCAACCTCAACCAACTCACCCTTCCCTGAACCCTGGCTATTACCCTCATATTCATACCCCTCCTCTGGGATTCACATCCCTACCAACTCATCCAGCACTGCCTGCCCATACAGCACTTCCTGCGCATTCAACAGTTCCTGCACACCAAGCCTTGCCAGGGCATCCTGTGCAGACTTTCATGCCTGGCATGGCATTTCCATATAGGCCTATGCGCTGAACTACCATCTACTTCATTGGACATAGATTTATATCTTTGCACTGCTGAGAGAGACTATATAAAAAAGGCATTGTGAAAGGCGTTTACTGGATGGACTCTAATGTTTATGGAATATCTTACCCTCACTGAATCATCAGGAAACCTTTTCAATTCCTTTCCAAGAAAGAATAAAAGTCATTCAAATATTTCTATTACTTACTGCAGGGGACAACCATAGTAATCAAGATTATTGTGCTATCACAGATCTCTGTTGCAAAAAAAAAAATCTTCGAATTAGAAATGGAAACATTCCTAATACATCTCTTCTTGGATGTATGTTATGATTTAGACAGAGTTTTACAATCTCCAACTTTTGTTGAATTACATGTCCAAGCATTAAAGGAACTATGGTAGTTTTACTTAATAACATTCCAAGCCTTGAAGATTGGACATTACAGGTCAAGTAGGAAAAAAATGTTTATTTTCTATAACTGAAACGTTTAGCCTTTCATTTTATCAGTATAAGACATATGATGAGGAAATAAGACTTATTTAAGCAAACAATTTAAAACCTTTTATGCTGCTGTTTGTAAGTAATAATTTGAAATATCCAGTCTCTGTTACTGGAAACATGTATCCATTTTTGTGCAGTTAGGACACTGGCAAAAAAATGATGGTTGACACTTCTGTGCTTTGGATTGCATCTATATTGGGTAAGACAACCTATATTTGTTTACATTTGTTGGAAAGAAATTCAGGGCCTAGTGTTATTTACATTTGCCAAGGATTCTGTACTCTTAAAGACTGTATATTTCTGTAAAAAGGACACCATTTTAATAAAACATTGAAAATTAAATGTAAAATATGCTTGTGTGTTTTACTGCTGATTTATGTTGTGTCCAGGCTTGATAATTTCAGTCCATGAGCTGCTAGCTGGAAGATTGGATATATTTATACTTCCTCTCAAAGTTTAGAAGCGAAAAAAAAAACCCTTTAAATCCAATACTGTACTTGTCAAGTAGAGATCATAAAATGTAAAAATGCACCCCCCCTAGCAGGCAGAAGAAATTAGGATTATTTTTATTGACTGTGGGTATATGTAGTTTATCATTAGTATTATTATGCACTAAAAGTAAATAATTAAACTATACAGCAGTTTAAATGTGAGGTTCTGTCTTTTAAGGGGGTTATTCACTAAGGTGCGAATTCAACTGTCGAATTCGCAAACAGCGGGTTCCCATAGCAAATCTGCTACAATTTCCCCATTGTGAAGTCGCAACAATTTTTTAATAGAAAAAACAAGACAAAATTGGAAGCGCAAAAATAGAAAGTGCAGTGACTTAATGAATCAAAATAAAGTTCATAAACCAGTAATACAACAGTCATAAAACTTGATTGCAGCTTCTTTAGAAGTTTGCTTCAGAACTTCAGAATGGA
>WMED01020541.1:0-12134 GCA_019650415.1 Pipa parva
TGGCTGGCCCTTCAACAATAACTAATGATTGATCCAAACAGCGTGTTTTTTCCCTTCATTTATTTCAGAACACATATTTCTTAATGTGCACCTGTCACCTCAAAACTCTAATAGTAATTTAGGTTCTACTAATGAAATAAACCTTTTTGTATATACAGTATATATTTATTTTAAAACACATACCTTTATACAGCTTTTCTCTCTGTCATCTTCCCTGTCAGCCTGACTTTTCTTTCCCGAGTCGGGTGGTTGGGGCTAAATGATGACTGACATTATAGCTCCTCTAATCAGATACCTTAAATCACAATCTAGCAGGGATCTGATTGGATGAGCTATAATGTCAATAGTCATTACCCTGCCCATCTGACTCTGGAAAGTAAAGTCAGACTGACAGGGAACATGACAGAGAGAAACACTGTATAAAGCTACTTTTTTTAAATGAATATATGTATATATATATATTTACAAAAATGTTTATTTCATTAGTAGAACCTAAATTACTATTAGCGTTTTGAGGTGACAAGTACACTTTAAAGTATGATTCTTACATGCCTGTCAACAGATTTGAAGTCAGCCAATCACAGCTTCAATTTTTTTGCTGATTTTTGACTTACAGTGAGCATATGGGGGAAATGTATCAAGTGGCATTATCGCAATGGTAAAAAATAGACACTAAAAAATAACAGCTGTTTACTATTAAAAATTCTCCTAATGATAACTTTGATTTTTGCATCAGTCGCGCCTGGTCTTAAAACAATGATTTTCGCAAAAATAAAAATACAGGCAAAATGGTAAAGTAAATGATAAATTGCTAATAAATGAACGCAAAATATTTTGCGTCTATTTTTTAAGTTAACGGTACTTGATACATTTCTCCCATGGTGCTCTAATTTAAAATGCGATTGCTTTGCCTAATCAAAAACCATGTGTTGCTCAAATATTTATTAGTACTTGTCATAGACTACATAGGTGTTAAAGCTCCAGCAAAAGATAACATATTAACTGTGGTGCTATTGCAGGCAGGTAGCTCAACAGCATATAACATCACTGTTAGGAGTAATCAGCAAATAATATAAATGAAGCTGGAGATTAGACATTAAAGTTGCAAAAATTAAGTAGTGCTCATTTCCTCACATGTTTCGGGTCACACCTGGACCCAGGGCCGGTTCTACCAATGTGGGCGACAGCCCAGGGCACAATCTATTTGATGGGTGCTGTCGCCCACATCGCTCATTGCTAAACTTGACCTCCCCCCCCTTGCCCCTTACTCACCACCAACAGTGTTCCAGCGATGCACGTCCTCTAATGAGGTAAGTTGAATGAGACAGCGCTCCTTGCTGCTTCAGATCTTGCCGGCAGCTGCCGAATACAGCAATAGAACATCTAAGGATCGCTGTCGCATTCAACTTACCTTATTATAGGAGGTGCGTCACTGGAACGCTGTTGGAGGTGAGTGCAAGGCATGGGGCAAGGTTTGGGGGGGGGGGGGCGGGGCAGGGAGGGAGGCCCAGGGCACCAATAGGGCCAGGACCGCCCCTGCCTGGACCCTTTATCAAGTGAATAAGATTGCTACACAGAACAAACAATATAAAGAGAGGATTCCGCACACCAATTAAAAAATAGATCAGGCTCTCAGTAGGTTCTCCATTCATATTTAAGCATTTTGCAACATGTGACACGTGAAATGTCATCAGTATGCTTAAGTGTCTGTCACTGTGGAATTGCTTATGTGGGGCGAATTAAAATTAGAATCAAGGAACATCGAGGCAAAATTAGGAATTTTAAGAAAGACACCAATACTGATACCCCAGTATCTGTCACGGGCACTATCGCGGGCAGCGTCACTGAATAGTGGACCCTCTTACCATTGCGGATGTTGGCACAGGTTTATCTGAGGCGCGGAGTCTAAGGAGTCTCTGGTCTTCACCTTTAACACCCGCAAGGGGGTTCTGGGCTCTGCAGTGGGAAACTCCCAGGTCGCGGCCCTCAGACTCACCCTCCGCAGATGGTAGCTGGAATAGGGATAAGTGCAGGTGTAGAATACTGGAACAGGCTTAGAACACAGGTACAGGATACTGGGTAATGGCTGGAAGGAACACAGGAACACAGGATACTGGGAATAGCTGAATATAAACAGGGTAGGAATAAGCAAACTAGCTTTAATAACTTTAGCAACAAGACTAGTTGGGACCTAGTATATACACACAATACTCAGGCACTAGACTGCCTGAAACGCCGGCTTTTTAAACTCACCTCTGGCTGCAGGGGAGAGACCAGAGTCACTCAAAAAGAGCTACAGCAGCCGTCCGCGCACAGCACTTTCCAGTGCGCGCGGCAGAAGGGGAGAGAGACGCTGCTGGAGCGGGGACCAGGTACAGTATGTAACAGTATCTAGGCATTTCCATAAAAAAGGTCGTAACTCCTCCCAGCTAAGATGGTAAGTTTTGGAGGTGGTGAAAATTCCAACTAGAGGGGCCGATATTAGAAAATTGTTACTCCAGAGAGAAGCCATATTGTTTAATTGTTTAGAATCACTACAACCTTATGGCATGAATGCAAAGCTTGAAACCATTTTTCTAACAAGTGTTTCAGTGTAGATTATAACTCTATGCTCCTGTTTAGCACAGTTGTGACTATTTACCTGTAATTATAAATAACCCTGTATTTTCATTATGGTTCATTAGACTTAGCTAATATTTTAGGTATTGCATGTCCTGTTTCAGTTAGACCATGTCATGTGTTGCCCACCTAGGCCTTTTAGGTAGGTTTGTTTTGTAGTAGTACCTTGATTTTTCAGCATTAACATTGTATGGACATTATGGACTTGAACCAGTGGGAGAGGCTTATTGGTTTGGACTCATTGGTTTGAAGTTAATTAGTGGGTGGGGTTTTTTGCTTATATTGTTTCTTCTGTGTAGCACTCTTGTTCACTTGATAAAGGATCCAGGTGTGATGTGAAACATGTTGTGAGGAAATAAACACTGCTTCATTTTTGCACCTTGAATGCCTAAGCTCCAACATCATTTCTATTATTTGCTTTTTACATTATCTGTGAAGGTCCAACTTTGTGTAAGTCCTCTCCTCTTTCCTACATAGCTTATGTGTGACTGTGGTGATTCGAAAGTAATATAAAAATAGCATCCTCCAAAGGCAAGGCCTTGTGCTTGTATGTTTTTCAATAAAAAAAAATGAAAATGATATAAATTAAAATGAAAACATGAAGCATTTGAGAAGAATCGTTTGATGACGGAAACTGTATGAAAATCCAAACCAGCATAATTATTTTTATTCACTACCAATGATGGACATGTTGAAACTTCCAGATGATAACTAAAGTTCCTTGATGTTCTCCTTATTCCTCTTTGAATAAAAAGACAATGCAAAAAAAAACACAAAGAAACAAAGACAAACCTTTTTTCCCCCCCTAACAAAGTACAGCGATTACACAAAGCATAATTTAATCCTGGCAAACATTAAACAACATCTCCCCTGCTTCACCAGAATGGATTTTCTTTAAAGTTCCTCATTAATAACTGCTCAGTAATACTGAAGCAACTCTAAATTATACGAATTTATACATATGCGCTATCTACAAGTATATAGAAGTATATTTTTACTTATTCTTTTGTAAAGCTTTTTATTTCGGATTCTCATTTATACATTCGACTATCTTGACTGTAATTATCTGCTTTTTTTGTTTTGTTTTCAAGTATGTTTATTAAATTTTTATTTTTGTATAGGATAAAAATTCTAATTTTCTCTCATAGGCAACGATTTGTTTTCTTTTAAGTGAGTTCCTGCATATTTGAATGTTTCCAGTGGGTCGGGATAGATAACGTGTGAGCTTAACAGGAATTGCATTGATAATAATGTTCATTGCCCTCTGATTTCCTAACCATTAGGTTGCTTAAACAGCCATCATTGTATAAAACAATTGCATATTAGCCAGTCTACTTTAGCATCTTTAAAGAGCATGTTGGAAATTTCCTTCCACATTAAAGCTTCTAATGAAAAGATGGTCCTTAATAAAGTACCGTATATATGTAAAATCATTTTTTTTTCCTGCTGTTTTTGAAAGAAATGCTTTTAAAGCAAGCCAGAGCAAGTTTCAACATGTCATTCATCATCTGGTGCACTAACAAATTCTTCCCCCACTCCACCACAGGAAGAACCTGGCTGACTCCTTTCCTGAAGATAATAACTGCTAATGGGTGGGTTAGGTTGCTGTCTAAATTGAGTGCACAGCTTGTTGCATCTAAAACATATTTCCCTGATCCACCTTAAGTAACACTCCTTGATATGGGCGTAAAGTTTATCAGGGGATTTCATCACTGGGGGAAACTTTACAGAGCTCCAGAAACATAGCAACCAATCAGAGGTTGTCTTTCAGAATTCTAGCTTTCTACTACCAATGAATAGTAACTTCTGATTGGTTGCTGTGAGTTCCTAGACCTCTGTAAACAATTGTTCTTTTAATGAATTCACCTGTATGTATTTCTTTACTTCACTCTGCAAGAGCCATTCGACCTCCATCCCCTTCTGTCTACTGGTGGTGACCAGTTTCAAGGTACTTGAAAGGAAATACTGTATATTGCAATCAAATTTGGTAAAGCTCTTACAGTCAGGGACTTACTATACATTCCAGTAATAGTTACAATAAACATGCCCGACTAGCTCCTTAAAGGTATAGATCACTTGCAAATTGTGAATGGTGTATCACACACATACTCTCAAAGTATCTCAGAAATACTTACATACACAGTGAATGCAAGGTTCATTTAAAATCCTGGGCTCTTATGGTATCTAATAATTTCTGTGAATATGTGCAGTATCACAATACATCAGCAATCTAAATTTCTTACATGGTTATCAAGAGCTGGCTAAAATACTTCCATAAAACCAGACCACCTTTAGGTATCCTTACCATGTCATTCTGCTGCCCTTAATGACCTAAAGTATAGGTAAACTAGAAGATATTTGGCTATTGGAATGTATCAGTTAGGGTCTTCCATCATGTATTCACTATTTACTCATATCATTTATACTTTTTTAATTCAGAGAAAGCCCTAAATAAACCTAAATAAATAGTGGAAAAGGATCACCCCAGGAAAGATTGAAAAGCTGAAGGGTATCTCTGCATGAAAGCTTTTAAAGCTTGCAGTTTGGTTCTTCCGCATATGCAGAGTACGGTAGTGTCAAAATAGAGGGGAAGGATCATGATGCTCACCTGCATGAGCTGGCTGCTGGCTGCTAGTTGGGCAGCCCCCTGTACCAAGATCCAAGAAGGAATAAGCATTAAAGGTAGATTTTAAATTTAGTAACTAAAAATAAAAAAAAAAAGTTTCTAAATTACAAATTTCTATATTTTTGGTGTTAGAAAACCAATTAGTGATTTGATTGCTGGACAGACCCTCATACATTCACATGTAATGGTGTCAATGGAGAATTTATAGCATAAAATGATGCATTCGAAATGAAGTCTACTTTATTTAACTTTAACTACTGTATTTTTTTCAGATTCTCTGGTTTACATGTAAATCATCTTCTTGGTTGGTACAGTACTGATTACAGACTAATAATAAACAATAACACAGGTCCCAAGCAGAGAAGATTAGTCAGTAATTAAAAATCCAACCCTAAAATTAAATAACAAATTTACATTTAAATTGCAATTGTATAAAGATAAAGCAAAACAAAAAAAATATATAATGTAATAATTCAAACATAAAATTAAAAAAAAGAAGGACCAGCTGCAGACTCTCTATAAATAACACTGTGTACTGCATAAACAGAATGAGTTCCAAGGTGAACAACCCATTACGATGTGATGTGTACCTAAAAATGATACTTTAGTGCGCTGTAGACATTGGCGCTGTAAAGGATCACGTTAGCTGGAGGGTGGAGATTATCCAAGTAATTATCTTCTAAACATTACTTGTTGGGAATATCTTAGGCCAAAGTCTGTAAACTTTAATCGAAGGCAATTTGCAAATGGTTTTCTGTGTGTTTTTAACTATTTTCTTTTCTACTTATTTCTTATTGTCCGAGTCACTGAGACAGAAAATGGAGTTTTGCTTTTTTCTTTTTTTTAACTGTATAATTGTTTTGTATTACAATGTTCAGGGTCTATCCTATGTCTTTTTTTTTCTAGGCTATCCTTAAAGCATGGAAACCATAAAAGGATAATAAATAAAGGCTGATTGTAAATAATCTTAAAATACCCCCATTTACAACATACTAAGTCCACACTAAGGGGGTTATTCACTAAGGTGCGAATTCGACTGTCGAATTCTCAAACAATGGATTCCCATAGCAAATCCACGACCGCAACAATTGTCCCATTGTAAAGTGCTGACCTCGACAATATTTCCATAGTAAAGTCGCTAGTGCGACAATATTCTCGTTATAAAGATGCAACTATGACAGTTGCAGTCTATTGGAGCTTTCTTTAGCTGGTGAATTCACGCCTATACACAACAATTCAGACTTTAGAGAATAACCCCCATTCAATTTTCTGCATGAGATAAAGCACAAAAGAACCAGTGACGTGCCCTAGTGAGCCCTCCATTGACTTACCTGAAGTACCACTGCAAATCACATACACTTCTCTCATTAAACATTTTACTATGAGAAAAAAGGTCCATTCTCTTTTCACTGCAAAACACATAGCGGCTTATTCATGTATGAAAGTCCAAACGGGCTTATAAAGGTCCGAAATCATCACTTCCCTATATTCAGGTATTCAGCAAACTGCGATGTGTCCAACTTGTGTTCAGTTTGAAAAGATACATAAGTTGCAGACTTACAAAACTCTTCACAGCACTTTGCGTGCATGTGCACAGGTAATTTATCTATTCGTTAATTGTCAGAGTCTGTCGAAGTAGAGAATTTGGCAAGGTGTACTGATCTGAATTTGCCAGATCAAAGTGGTCACTTATGGGGTTGATGGCAGGGCTCCCAATGGTTCAATAACTATGCCACAAACGTTTGCTTCTTGGATATGGGAATAAGGAGTAGAACATTCATGACTATTGAGCGCAGCAACCCAAAGTGAAGCCATTTCACAGTCGAATTCTCATCTTATTGTGTAAGCCCCATAGTGAGAGGTATAAACTCAGTCAGTGGCAGTACCCCAGGTAGGTAAAATGCATAGTGTGGCTTCTGCCTAAAGGAACAAGCTAGAGGAGTAGAATCTGCACACATACAGTATATATGCATGAAGGGATAGAACCTTATTTAATGAAACCATCAGTGTAGGTTAACAAACAGCAATGTTTCAGGGGGTACAATAATCCCTTCGTCAGGCTTACAGGAGTGGAAAAGTGAGAGGCCTTCTGGATTTGGAAACTAGACTCCTTCTACCCTAAGGGCCTAATTGAGAACTGGAGCCTTAACTGTTTTTTTAATAACCTGTTTCTAATTGTTTCCTCGTTTCTATTTATTGCAGATAATCCCCACCGGTTGGCTACAAATAATGATACTGGTAAAGGTAATGACACCAACTGGCATTTATTTAGTTTGCTTGTTTATAGCAGCGTTACTGTGTATCCTTATACCTCTTATCCCCTACATGCATTGCACTTTTTTTTAAAGGACTTATAAGAACGGACTATGCCTTAAGAACTATTAATATGGACTTTGCTTATTTGAAAATGTATCCTTTCATGAATATCTCATATTTTGTACTTTGCCTTTAACTTGCAAACCTAGGGAGCAGAGGTTGTGTTCTAATTGTTTAATTGAAAGGAGGAGTTTCTACCTCCCTAGGGCATTTATTGTTCTCCCTTTTACACTCCTGTAAGCCTGACGAAGGGTGAATTGCACCCCTCAAAACATTGCTGTTTGTTAACCTGCACTGATGGTTTCATTAAATAAAGTTCTATACCTTCCAGCGCGTGTGTGTGCACCTCTACCTGGTTGCCAATTTTGTAACGTGTGCCCAGCATTTAAGAACCTAGCACCCCTTTAACTCATACTGGTGTGCACTTCCACACGTTGTTTGGAACTTCTGCCTAAAGAGGATACAAATCAGCTGAACATACTTTTTATTATGTATCATTACAAATGTGCAAAGTGCTCTATGCAAATAATAAGCTACTGGATGCAGTTTTCATGGATTGATGAGAATATAAATAGAATTAATTAAAGAATTGTTAAATCGATGACAATGACGTTCTGAAGATTTTGGAACCTGTACCTGTCACTGATAAGGAGGGGCTCTGAAGAGACGGCTTTGCCATTTCCAATGTGTATATTCTTTCTCTCTGATTACACAGAGCAGAGATGAAATCTGATTACATTTTTCTGTTCATTAAACATGATATTGATTCAGAATTCACATATATCTAACATGGCTTTATTCTCTTTCGTGTTTGCTTGGGAATTATTTCCTCCCAGAGACACTGTTGGTTTAACAGCTTTGAGTGGAAGAGACACGGGGACTAAACAGACTGTAATTTAAATGATTTGAGCCAGCAAGCCGCTCTTTCTAATTTCAGTTCCCATTAACGACTATGCTCTCATTTTCAAAGAATGCATGAAAAAAACACAACTCTAATCTCCTGCTAGGCACCATGTTCTGAGAAATAGTGCCCGAGTTCTAGAAAAAACAAATTAGTATACTTGGGTTAATAAAAAAAAAAAAGGACATTTGTTCAAATAAATTCACTTTCAACATTACTTTTTCTTTGGCAAATCCTACCAGACTAGAGCTATTTTGCAAAAGGTTAGGTCATCTGTCCTTTCTAGTGGTTTACTGCAAGATATCCTTGTGGTCTCCATTTTGATTTCTATATAAATTAATGGAAGGATAACAAACATTCACTCCAATAACAAATATCAAGCAGAATAATGCTATGAGAATGTTGTGCTCAGTCCAAAGTGAGGAAGAAGCTAAGTACCTTATCACTGGAGAAAGACACTCCTCCAGTGTCCAAAACTTTACAAAAACTTTATTCAACACATCCAGAATTTGAGCTAGAAGTAAAGAAATTAATATTGTGCATATTTAACTGTTACCCATAGATGGTGATCTGTCAGTGAAGTGCAGAAAGCTACCAAGGTCCCAGTTTCACTTAGGACGTCATCTTTGACTGATCGACCATTTTATTAAGCCTGATGCAGGCTATGGGGCAACATCTAGTCAGTTATAAAAATAGTCTATATCTGTGTAGGCAAAGAGGGAGCAGGCAAAACATTGCAAAGGAAAACACAAAGTTGATTATTTATTGTGAGTGAATTATCATCCTCCAATTAATTTGAAAAAATTAGTAGAGAAATCAGGTGTGCATATTCATAAAAAGCAAATTTAAGCTAAGAGATTTCTGAGCAAATTTCCCAGAAATCACCCAAATAATAGCAAACAATGTGGTATATTTTAGAAGAATCATTACAAATATATGTATAAACTATAACATCATACCGTTATACACACAAAATGTCTGTTTCCTACTACTTTATGACAATAAACACTAACTTCATACCAACATCATCATTTCAGCATGGACTCTCATGAGACAAAGTACCTCATGGTTAAAATTATCTATTGGTCTGTAACTAATTCTCAAGCTATGAGCACATTAAGGCCTTTAGGGCAACTGGATGTCAACAAACACTAACCATATATCTAAGCCTTTAGTGTTAGACATTCAGATGTCCTACGGTGAATGTGCAATAGTAAAAAGTATACCTGGAAGCCAATGCGCAGTGATACATACAATGATACAAGGTTCAAGAACTCTTAAGCTCCCAATTCTCCAGGTTTTAGGTGCAAAGTCAATGCCACAAATTCACTATACTATACTGTATTTATATAAATTACACAAAACCCCAAAGAAAAATCAATAGTTTTTCCTTACCCCCTCTTTCCAATCTCTTCCTTCAACCTTCCTTTTGCTTCCTCATTTATTGATTTTGTTTGTGAAATGTAATAAAGCACATTTTAAAGGTTTCAACTGAGATTTCAGAAATAGTCAAATACTGAATGTCAAAGCAGTACAAAATGTATTACCATAATGCAGTACCATAAGGGACAATGATTCAGTACCATAAAGCAACTCCAATGTATCTACATGTACAAACACACTCAGGTGATAGATCTTTCCAGAATAAAGTCTCTCTGATGGCTCAGAGTGAAGTAATACAAACACATCGCAAACCCAGTGTGTCTAAAGTAGCAATAGGAATTTCTCTGGTGCCTGTCATACTACAATAAATACGGCAAATTGATCAAGAAGATTATAGACTATGCTTCCTAAATAGCAGGTAATACCTTAAACTTTAAATGCATGGACGCGAGTATTCAATACAATGGAAATTATTATTGCCTTAGGAGACAGAAAATATGCAATGAATAAAAATGAAATTGAAATGCGAACTAATGCATACATGTTATTACAGCATAACCATTTTCTAATATAGTTTAGTATTTTTTTTTTTTTTTAATTTTCCTGTTTTTATCTCCTAAAAATCCCAGGTTGTACCCTTGGGCCTAAGAGCTATCTGTTCTACAACTGATATAGCAAGTTTCTTTAAATAATGCCTTTAAAGGAAAGCATGGAATTTCCTTTAAAACTGAACCTTTTCTCTTATTCCTTCTTGAATAAAAAAAAACTTTATTTAAACTCTGCCATGTGGAATGACTATAGAGGTGGTTACAATAGGGAATGCGAGTTCAAAAGGTAAGCTCCAGGGAAATCTACAGTGCAGTAAATTTCATAAATCTGCCATTAACAGAACCAGAGAAGGTGTTGAATTTTGAAGTATTCTGGATTATCAGACTGGCAGTTTTTAAAGTCACAGTTAGAATTTGCCAGATTGTTGTAAATTCACCTACTGCAAAGGACGTCATTATCTGCAATGAAGTAAATTCTTTCAAACTATGCACCAGAACATTTTTCTGTCCAATTTATCATTCTGAATTGGGAATTTGCCAAGGCATACAGGTGTGAATGTGGTTTTGGCATGCTTTTCTGCCTATAACAGCCACCTTTGGCTTTGGGAGGAGCCCTCCGCTACACAGATGCCATCAGGTCTTAAAGGCACGAGATTCCCAATGGTTCCATAAGGGCAATCAAGGGTGCCAAACTTTACACAGTGGAAGTGAGAAGGAAAAGGGTCATTGTACAAGCTGAGTTGGTAAAGAATTGGAGAACACGGAATCAGAATAGGGAGGCTGGGGCATAGTTGAAAACAGGCCAGAAGTCAGTCACAATACAGTTTGGATTTGTATAATCCTTGTTTTTCTCTAAATTTTCATTGGAACAAGTCAGCTGTCTGGAATGTAAGATTGTAGTAGAATACAGATCAGGGGTGGGCAATTAATTTTCCCATGGGGCCACATGAGAAACTGGAATGGTGTTAGAGGGCCAGAGTAATATACTTAACTTGCCAGCACCTATGGCAATTAGCCGTGCCCCCCCCCCATTTTCGCAGACTCATGCGGGCCGGTCAGAGATAATAAGAGGGCCGGATGTGGCCCATGGGCCATACAATGCCCAGGTCTGATATAGATTATAGTGATAGACAAAAGAAAAAAAAAATCACTAATATGTTAAATACTTGAGACAATTCTTTTTATGGCAACACTCCATCCACTGCAATTTTGCAACATTACACAATCCTTCTAGAGCAGCGGTTCTCAACCTTTTACTGGCCGCAACCCCCGGCGCTGACGTCACTGCGCATAGCGTGATGACGTTCGGCCAGAACGTCATCACGTATGCACGTCACGTGGTGACGTTCAGGCGAAACGTCATCATGTACGCGCGTCACGTGGTGATGTTCGGGCGAAACGTCATCACATACGCCCGTCATGTGGTGACGTTTTTGGCCGACGTCATCTTGCAGGAACCCTTATAAGAAGGGTCCTGCGGGCGCTTTCAGGTGCCACAGCAGTTCTCGACCCCCGTGGGATGGTCGTGCGACCTCCGCTGGGGTCGCGACCCACAGGTTGAAAACCACTGTTCTAGAACACAGAACAACACATCAAAACAAATCTGATTCTGACATTGTAGTTCTTGTGAATAGAAGACATGTAGTTCTAGTCAGTAGTTGACGTACCACAGAAGTGACCATCACTGAAGTGGTCATCAAAGACATGGGGGTTTACTAAACTGGGAGGGAGAGCTTGTGTT
>WMED01020542.1:0-12134 GCA_019650415.1 Pipa parva
ACCCAGACTCTACCTCCAGCGGCCCCCGGGTAAATTGAGTTTGAGACCCCTGCTATAGAGGAAATAGCAGGGCTTGTTAGCATCTACTGATTATTACACCTGGTTTGCAAAGCCGGAAACACACCCCTACTGTCCCTATATAACTGCACTGTTTAAACACAAGCTCATTTGCCATGACTAAGTGCCTATAGCACGAAACGCGTAGGCCATGCTTGTTTTTATTTTATTCTGATTTTATCGATGTTTCTATAAAGGAGTCTGCACACTAATTACTAAGGAGTGCCGGAGTTTCTAATTTCCTACAAGTCCTTGTGATGCGGTCAGCACACAGACTCTGTTGCACGAACTGCACCTTTGTTTTGGAGCCAGCTGTTTGTTGCAATAGAGGTTCTACGTGATTTGAGTTGGTTGACTTTTTTTACACCTATGGTGGAGTTTACGTATAGTTTTAAACATTATTGCGTATAATTTATCTTCTGGTTACCTGTTATTTATTGGTATTATTGTGAAAACAATTATTTTTCTAGTGTGGTGCAGTATTTTGTCTTTATCCTTTGTGCCATCTTATTGCTGCTTTTAATATTGTTGATGGCAAAATTAATAATATGTTGTTAATTTGGTGTATTTGCACTGTTCTGATTATTTATTTATATGTATGTAATATGTTGATAAATAGCCAATGTGGCTACCTAAAAAGAGGCGCAAAAAAACAAAACTGGAAAAGCACTAATAGTGTAGATCTACACTGGCTGGTTCCCTGCGGAAGCTGTGTTCATTTATAGCGGCGAAACGCATAGGACAGTGCCACCTGCTTTTAAGCACATGTTTTTATGCAAAACGTACAAGACACATGTTTGTGAGTATAACCTTTATTCAATAAAGCTCCAATTAATTACGTTTTACATTATGAGCGTTTCTTTTCCTTTTTACTGTTTACAATGATGTGGAGGAAAAAGTTTGGAGGCTGAGTTGGAAATATACCACCCATGTTTATTGGTTGACATTTGGAATATTCGCTGATTTGCAAGGAAGATTCCTATTCATTTAAAAGGCTTTTGTTTTAAAGTGCTCTGGTAAGCGCACAAGTTTGCTTCCCGTTGGATTCACATTTTTCTTTGCACTTCATAGGTGTTTATTTTATATCCTTGTTATTCACTTGAAGCACTCAGGTGTTGATAGATCCTAAAATTGGCTTTGGGACTTTTCTATATTCTCCTTTTTATCTTGGTTAATGCACTATTAGTGCTTTTCCATTTTTGTTTTTTTGCGCTTCTTTTTAGGTAGCCACATTGGCTATTTATCAACACTCACAGTTCACATCAATCTGAAGAGGCTTGACAAGAAGAAATTGATATATTACTGGGGAGAGTTTTTTGGACTTTTTGATTTAGTTTGGACTATTTTTTCTATTGTTTTTGATTATTTGTTCTATTGTTGTTTTTTACACATTTAGCATACACTTTGTTAATATGTTGATGTGACTTGAATATATTTTCTGCGTTATTAACACATTGGTCAAAAACTGAGAGGCCACCGAAGAGACATGTGGAATCAGCGCGGCTTTACTAAAGCTGAATATATGACAGAACTGGTGGCCCTAGCAGCTGCATTTTATAATGTTATATTTGTTATATGTTGTGTTGTCTAGTAAATATTTGTATATGTTTACAGTTCACTGTGCTTTCCTTTATGATGTCATATTTGCACTATAGTAATAAACATACTTCACCAAAAGATTTAACAAAATGACTCATTATTAATCTGTCAAGCAAGTATACCGTACCTTGAGTGGCAGGGTTTACATTTTTTTTTTTTTTGTGAAAGGTAAATTTAATACATAATTGGTATGTCGCAAAATAAAGTAGTTTTAAAATGGCGGGGGGGGCAGACACTTAGGCTGTATGGGGCCCCAAAATTCCTGATGGCGGCCCTGCTAATACTTGCCTGATTATGCCTCACATCATCTCAAATACACATTGTCACCATTCACACCGTTGCCAAGTATGAATAAGCCATTTAGTCAATAATCTGAATTGACTTAGTGACAGTACATATTGTCTTAGAGCAGTGGTTCTCAACCTGTGGGTCGCGACCCCATTTGTGGTCGAATGATGATTTGACTGGGGTCGCCTAAGACCATTGGAAATATAAGGATTAAATGGGGTTGCTCAATACTAATTAATAAATGGGGGTCGCCAAATCACGGGGAATTATACTAAAGGGTCACGG
Source organism: Pipa parva (assembly GCA_019650415.1). Lineage (NCBI taxonomy): Eukaryota > Metazoa > Chordata > Amphibia > Anura > Pipidae > Pipa > Pipa parva. The sequence goes on from WMED01020542.1 coordinate 2,230, forward strand.
CAATAAAAAGGTTGAGAACCACTGTCTTAGAGTATCACCAATTCACTTTTTCTGGCATTTTCGCTTTTTGATGAATAACCCCGAATCTTTCTAATCATATGTGATAGGATTGCTGTATTGGTGAAAGAAAAGAAGGGAAAAACACAAAACCATACAGAATGTATAATAAAAATTGTATAACATTACTCCTTTTTTTTTTAATATAAGCCTAACTCAAAGCTTTAAACTAATCTAACTTTCTAAACAGGAAACATTATTTTACAGAACAAACAAAATCATTTCTGTATATTATTCTACACCTTCCATGAGTGAACAATCTCATACAGCTGTGAGATGAGGACAGATATTCTATCTCATTTCTTGTGAAATATGCTTTTCATTTACCAGCATTGCATATTTTCTTACTTTGATTAGCAACTCAGTCCTGTGTGGAGACATTCATTTTGTGAATTTTGTTACTGCCATATTTTTATGTGTAAACATGCAAGACATTTGCGTCAAGTAGAGTTTTTTTCTTTTATCACATGCCTATTTGGGAAACTAAATGTAATTTGGATCCCATCCAGCCCTGCCAACTGTTCAGTTTATATAATTCACTGACTCATTTTGTGATGTTCTGACATAGGCTCATAAATAATATCCTGTCATTCTTTAATGCAATCTGAAGCCAAGATAAAGTTCTTTCATTAAGTAACACTGCATCATATTCAGTAAACATTTAGGGGCTTATTCATCACAGTAATAATTCGACTGTCAAAGTGAATTTCTGTCACTTTGGGTTGCTACATCATGATTCTTTCTACTTCATAAGCCAAGAAGCAAACAGCAACATACACTATTACACACAAAGTGATGTGAAGAGTTCCATAAGTGCATGGTTGTCATAACTGTCTGAATTGCTTCCAAATATGCTACATTACAAATCTGCGGAATACCTGTATATGAGAGAGTAGTGAATGAATGGGTTTGGACCTTTATGCACCTATACGGACTTTAATGAATAAGTCCCTTATTCCTGCGGTCCCCAACCTTTGCTGGATCAGGGACTGGTTTTCAGGTTCCCCGATCCAGGAAAGGTTTGACAGACCGGTGGGAGGGTCAGTATGTACTGCCGGGCCTAAGATGGTGATGTGCTTCCTATGCACCAAGAAGACCACAGACCAGCAGTAGTCTGCGGCCCAATATTTGGGGACCAATGCCTTATTCCATATATTTTAATGCAACAGTGAATAAAGGCTGTGATCTTGGATTTGCACAGTTCACTATATTCACTATATAGGAACCCCTTTTTTTTATATGTTATGTATTACAGTTAGAGATGGCCCAATTTTTCAAAAATTCGATTCGGCTGAGTAGCCGAATTTTCCCGAAAAGTTCGGTTCGGTCCAAATTAATTTGTCATGAATCAGGTCAAAAATAAGCTATCTCCAGGCTACAGAGAACCGGTAGGGTGCCGTAGAACATTGTGCTATGCTAAAATAGGCATAGAGAGCATGGTTTGGTCTTCGTACAATGCTGTGTTTTAAAATGAAACGCAGATGACAGCTGCAGCTGTTAGAATCGCTTCACGCTTCACACTTCACGTCTCTGGACAGTTACAGGGGCCAAATTGATGACATAACTGAAGTGGGAACGCAGCCTGACAAGGTAATGTCAGCGCAAGATGGAAAGAACAAAGCTGAGGGTAACAGAGTGTGGAGGTGGCAGCAGCAGCAGCAACAGCATGAGGTCACAGAGTGACACTATTTCAGTGTGAAGGATGGAGTAGCCTGAGTTCTCAGAGTGCCACAATTACAGTGTGGAAGTAGCAGTATCAGTAGCAGTATCAGTAGCAGTATCAGCAGCAGCATGAGGTCACACAGGGGTGCATTTAGAGACCATGAAGGTAGCAACAGCATGAGGTCACAGAGTGACATTATTATAGTGTGGAGGATGGAGTAACCTTAGTTCTCAGAGTGCCACAATTATAGTGTGTAAGTGGCAGTAGCAGCAATAGCAGCATGAGGTCACAGACAGGTTCAATTATATGAAAGTAGAGAAAGGAAATACAACGTGCTATTTTTGGACTTTCCTATAAATTTTTGTCTTAATTTTTCCTTCACTATGAAATAAGGTGAGATCCAAATAATTAATCTCTACTATATTGGCCTCATAGGTAAATCATAAATTAAAATCATTCTGGTTCAAATATGTAACAAATCCCTCCACAGCTTCAACATTACATTCTAAAATGAACAGCAGATCATCAATATATCTGGTGTAAAATACAATCTGATCTGCGAATGGGAAGCCATTTCAAATACTACACTCCTCCCATACTGACATGTAAAGGTTGGCAAAGGATGGTGCCATCTTGCTGCCCATTGCAGTGCCAACCTTTTGTAAGTAGAACTGACATTCAAACAAAAAATAGTTATTCCTAAAAAAAAACCTGATCCAAATCAAAATAAATGCAACATGCTTATCCTGGAGTGATCAAAAAGCCGGCAATCTATTCTCAACAGCCAAGATACCTTTCTCATGTGGGATGGAGGTATAAAGGCTCTCCACATCACAAGTCACCCAAATATATGAAGTTTTCCAATAGATAGACTCAAGCTTATTAATAAGTGTAGTGGTATCTTTAAGATGTGACCTCTGGTTCATCACTACAGGCTACAGAAATTAATCCACATATTCCACTAGGTTAGAAGTTAATGAGTCAATACCAGAAATAATTGGTCTCCCAGGAGGATTAAGTCTATCTTTGTGGATTTTTGATAGTAAATTGGTATTCTAGGTTGCTTGTTATGCAAATATAAAAATTCCCTCTTATCAAGAATTCCATCCTTTACTGCATTGTTTAAAATTTGATATAGTTCAGATAAAAAATTTTTAGTAGGGTCAAACATGTGTTTTCTGTAAGTAACTTCATCCCCTAGTATCCTTTTGGCTTCATTGACAAACCCCCTGTTTGATTATTATGTCCTTATTAGAACTGAGGCTTTTGAGAGCTACTTTATCATTGAAGATGAGATTATCATTCTTCATGCGATATTTCTTTTTATTCAAAATACAATACAAGAGCATTGAAAGTACCAATAAATTGGCCTTGAGAATTAACTGGATAATAGTTTGATTTGATGGTTTTTGGAAAATGGACGGATTCATTGACATCCTGGATAGGATGCAATGTGAAATGCCTATTCAAAGTTAATTTCCTTTTGAATTTTTTAAAAGAAATGAAATTATTAAATTTGTTTGACTTACAGGATGGCGCAAATGATAAACCCTAACCAAGTAAAGATAATTCATTTTCATTTAAATTATAACTTGATAGGTTAAACATATTGCTTAATGGTGCTGGTAGCTGTCTGTTTCTTTTTCTGTATCCGCCGCCCCGCTCTTCTGCCTCTCTTGATTCTGTAATACGTCTTTTCCCCCTGCTTCTCGCAAATTCTAAAAATTATTGATGTTTGTATTCCTATCCAATGACCTCCTATCATTGTCACTATTCAACCTTCTTGTCCTCTTAGAAAAGATAGGATAGTCAACCTCTTTTGGGATACCTAAATTAGATGTATATGATTCACGCCCTTTATAATTATCCTTAGAGTTTACTTGTTCGTGTTTCAATTGTCCTATGATATCAGTCTTTGTCTTCTTTAGGTATTCTTTCAATATCATTATGTATACTCCGTCTATATGATCTCCTATGAGGTTTTGCCCCAAATTTATCCCAAATATTTGAAATGGAGCGATCCTTTCTATATCTAAATGATTCTCTATTTGTACTCCTTGCCCGGCCAGCGCCTTTCTTGTCCCTTAAAAATTTATTTCTCTTTCTTTGATATATCTCATTATCAAATTTATCAATTTTCTCATTTATGACTTTCATCAAAGTAATACATTCCTCATCTTTTTCATATTTGACCAAGGTTTATTGTATTACACTTCTCCTTGCTTTAATTTCATCCAATTTTTGAGTTCTATAACGTATAATAAGATCCATCAATTTGAAAGAGCAATCACTCAACATTTGCTCCCAAGCTTCACAAAAAGTACCATCCTTGTCAATAAAATTGAATCTTTTATCTAATTTCAGCCCTCTTGGAATAAACTTATGTTTAGTGTGCTGTTTTAACAGAAAAATGTCATGCACATGTTTGGACTCTGAAAAGAATAATTTTTCTAATTCATCCATTAACCTAATTGGCTCATCCCTATCCATTCCTTTGGATTCTAATTATAATCAATCAATATATTATAATTTCTATGAAAAATACCTTATTTAGACATGTTGAGTGACAACAACCCAAAAGTGACAAAATAACACAATGGTGAATCAAATTGTATTCAAGCTGCTGCCTCAATGAAGGGAATATGAAACAAATTTGTCCAAACACAAAAACAGTGCAGCGCTAAAAATGCAAAAAACAGTGTCCTCAAAAAAAAAAACATTGTCCTTAAAAAAATGTTTTTACTCTTTGTGGATGATTTGCAGCTTTTTTTCAAATTCGGACTATTCCCCAACTCCGGTGTGAACAATCAAATGAAACAACCTGTGTAAAACAGAAAAATGCACAAAAAAAAAGCACTAATACTACCAAATCACTTATAATGCAATATTTTTAGAAAGGAACTAAATGACCAAGGATAGCGAGACTTTATGTGTCAGTGTGGAAAATGAAACACCAATAGACACACTTAAAAATCAATCAATAACTGTGAAACAAAAACAGTAGTACTAGTTGCTCACCAGAATCAATATATAAACCAGCACATCAAAAATTGCATGGATCACTCAAAACAAACTTTGATAGTGTCACCATTTCTTCCAGAGTAACAAATCCTCAGCTTAGATCCCTGGCCACGCTTCGCTTTCTGCCCACAAATTCAACATAGTCCCATGTTTTGATCCTCCGGTGTCCTTACAAAAAACTGCCACACTGCAGAATAGGAAATTTTACTACCGCCGCTGCCTCGGTGAGGCCGTGTTCCACTTACTTTCTTGTGCCAGCGAAGCGGATGTTCTATCCTGTAGCCATTTTGTTACCGAACTTGTCCTGCATCCACCCTGCTGACTCACAGCCAAACCACTGACTTACTTCACAAACTGACCCTATCTTCTTCCAACGATGATGATGCCACTGCTTCACCCGGCTCCCAAGTGCGATCGGCTACATCATCATCTATGCATGTTTGCTCATCAATGCAACCCTCCACCACTGTCTCTGTATCCTGAGCCTGACTACTAGCAGGATAACCTCCCATACCTCTCTCTACATCACTACTTTCCCACCTACTATAGGATGATATGAATATCTACAACACCTCTTCACTGCCAAGTAGCTGCTGACTGTCCTCAAACAGTTCATCCTCACTGTATAGTGGCACTAAGTCCTGACCACATACTACTTCTCTGGGTGAGGGAACTGAAAAGGACTGAGGCGGGTTAGGGACAGCGGGGGGTTAGCGGGGGGTTAGCGGGGGGTTAGGGACGGGTTAGGGACGGGTTAGGGACAGGTGAGGGCCACTGACCTGTTGCGGTCCCTGCCAAGTAACAGTTGCGTCTAAGCAACCCACCAACTCTTGGCTGGGGTAGTCAGACATGATCGGGGAGGAAGTGGATGACCTAGTCAACCAATCCCAAACAATTGGATTGCTGGTCAACACATGGCCACTAGCTAACACCAATGGCTCTGTCCTCACTGAGTCATCCCTGCTGCTACATCCACTTACTGTACTGAACCTGTGCCTGCTACAGAAACTTTTCTGTCACTCATACCAATCACCTTTTCATATGCCATACAATTTGCCTCACAAAAGTACTTGCTATTAGAAACAATTACACAAAGGTAATTATATGAATTTAGATGTTAGAGAAATAAGATCAGTAGATATATCAGATTGATATAAAGACACCCTGTATTTATCCTGGAGTGACCAAGTATGAATGCAACAAATACACTGAGGTAATTAAATAAATTTAGAAATGAGAGAAATTAGTTCAAGAGAAATATGGGGTGGATATAAAGACACCCAGTATTTATCCTGTAGTGACCAAGTATTTATGAAACAATTACAGTGAGATAACTAAATTTAGAAATTCGAGAAATGAGTTCAAGAGAAATATGGGGTGGATATAAAGACACCCTCTATTTATCCTGCAGTGACCAGGTATTAATGCAACAATTACACTGAGTTAAATAAATTAATCTAGAAATTAAAGAAATGAGTTCAAAAGAAATATGGGGGGGAGATAAAGACACCCTGTGTTTATCCTGTAGTGACCAAGTATTAATGAAACAATTACACTGAGCTAATTAAAAAAAATTAGATATTAAAGAAATGAGTTCAAGAAAAATATGGGGTGGATATTAAGACACCCTGTATTTTTCCTGTAGTGACAAAATATTAATACAACAATTACACTGGGGTAATTAAATAAATATAGAAATTAAAGAAATGAGTTCAAGATAAATATGGGGTGGATATAAAGATGCCCTGTATTTATCCTGTATTGACTAAGTATTAATAAAACAATTATACTGAGGTAATTCAAGAACTGTGGAATTTCCCAGAAGAAAAAAGAAATAAATTACACTGAGGTAATTAAATTAGAATTGACTTAAATTAATTAAAGAGAAATATGGGTGGATATTAAAACACCCTGTATTTTTCCTTTAGTACTAGTTACCAAGTATTAACGAAACAATTACACTGTGTAAATTCTAGAACTGTGGAATTTGCCAGAAGAAAAAAGAAATATATTACACTGAAGTAATTAAATTAGGAAATAATATGGGGTGGATATTAAGACACCCCGTATTTTCCCTGTAGTACTACTAGTGACTAAATATTAATGAAACAATTTCACTGAGGTAATTCTAGAACTGGAATTTTCCAGCAGAAAAAAGAAATAAATTACACTGAGGTAATTCAGTTCAATTACAATGGTACTGGCAAAGGCACACCATGCAATTATAGAAAAATTTCCCACAAACCCTCCCAGAAAAAAAATCGTTGGTTCAATTAGCCTGATATACAGAGAAATATGGGGTGGATATAAAGACACCCTGTATTTATTATGTAATGACCAAGTGTTAATGAAACAATTACACTGTGGTAATTCTAGAACTGTGGAATTTGCCAGAAGAAAAAAGAAATAAATTACACTGAGGTAATTAAATTAGAACTGAGTTAAATGAGTTCAAGAGATATATGGGGTGGATAACACACCCTGTATTTTTCCAGTAGTGGCCAAGTATTTATGCAACAATTACACTGCGGTAATTAAGTAAATTAAAAAATTAGAGAAATTAGTTCAACAGAAATATGGGGTGGATATAAAGACACCCTGTATTTATCCTGGAGTGATCAAGTAATAATGCAACAATTATACTGAGTTAATTAAATAAATTTTAAAATTAGAGAAAATAGTTCAAAAGAAATATGGGGTGGATATTAAAACACACTGTATTTTTCCTGTAGTGACCAAGTATTAATACAACAATTACACTGAGGTAATTAAATTAGAACTGAGTTAAATTAACTAAAGAGAAATATGGGGTGGATATTAAGACATCCTGTATTTCGCCTGTAGTACTAGTGACCAAATATTAATGAAACAATTACACTGTGATAATTCTAGAACTGTGGAATTTGCCAGAAGAAAAAAAATAAATTACACTGAGGTAATTAAATTAGAACGGATTTTAATGAATTAAAGAGAAACATGGGGTGGATATTAAGACACTTTGTATTTTCCCTGTAGTACTACTAGTGACCAAATATTAATGAAACAATTACACTATGGTAATTATATAAATGGAATAAGCCATTCAATTAGAATGGTACTGGAAAAGGCACACAATGCAGTTATAGAAAAATTTCCCACAAACCCTCACAGAAAAAAAATCACTGGTTTAATTAGCCTGATATACAGAGAAATGTGGGGTGCATTTAAAGACACCCTGTATTTATCCTGTAGTACTAGTGACAAAATATTAATGAAACAATTATACTGTGGTAATTATAGAACTGTGGAATTAGCCATATGAAAAAAGAAATAAATTACACTGAGGTAAATTAGTTAAAAACAAATATGGGGTGGATATTAAGACACCCTCTATTTATCCTGTAGTGGCCAAGTATTTATGCAACAATTACAGAGATAACTAAATATATATAGAAATTAGAGGAATGAGTTCAAGAGAAATATGGTGTGGATATAAAGACACCCTGTATTTTTCCAGTAGTGGCCAAGTATTTATGCAACAATTACACTGCGGAAATTAAGTAAATTTAAAAATTAGAGAAATTAGTTCAACAGAAATATGGGGTGGATATAAAGACACCCTGTTTTTATCCTGTAGTGATCAAGTATTAATGCAACAATTATACTGAGTTAATTAAATAAATTTAAAAATTAGAAAAATTGGTTCAAAAGAAATATGGGGTGGATATAAAGACACCCTGTATTTAACCTGTAGTGACAAAGTATCATTGAAACAATTACACTGAGGTAATTAAATAAATTTAGATATTAAAGAAATGAGTTCAAGAGAAATTTGGGGTGGATATTAAGACACTGTTTTTATCCTGTAGTGACCAAGTATTAATAAAACAAATACACTGAGGTAATTCTAGAACTTTGGAATCTACCAGAAGAAAAAGGAAATAAATTACAGGTAGGTAATTAAGTTAGAACTGAGTTAAATTAGTTAAAAAGAAATATGGGGTATATTTTAAGACACCCTCTATTTATCCTGTAGTGACCAAGTATTTATGAAACAATTACACTGAGGTAATTAAATTTAGAATTAAGAGAAATTAGTTCTAGAGAAATATGGGGTGGATATAGACACCCTGAATTTATCCTGTAGTGAGCAAGTATTAATGAAACAATTATACTAAGGAAATTCTAGAACTGTTTAATTTGCTAGAAGAAAAAAGTAATAAATTACACTGAGGTAATTAAATAAGAACGGAGTTAAATGAGTTAAAGAGAAATATGGGGTGGATATTAAGACACCCTGTATTTTTTCTGTAGTTAGCAAGTATTAAGCAACAATTACACTGAGGTAATTAAATTATAATTGAGTTAAATTAGAAAAATGTGGAGTGGATACAAAGACACCCTGTATTTATCCTGTAATAACCAAGTGTTAATGAAATGTTTACACTGTGGTAATTCTAGAACTGTGGAATTTGCCAGAAGAAAAAAGAAATAAATTACACTGAGGTAATTAAATTAGAACAGAATTTAAAGAATCAAAGATAAATATGGGGTGGATATTAAGACACCCTGTATTTTCCCTGTAGTACTATTAGTAACCAAATATTAATGAAACAATTACACTGTAGTTATTATAGAACTGTGGAATTTGCCAGAAGAAAAAAAAAATGTTTAACATAAATATGGGGTGGATATAAAGACACCCTGTATTTATCCTGTAGTGACCAAATATTAGTGAAACAATTACAGAAGTAATTAAATAAATTTAGAAATAAGAGAAATAAGCTCAATAGAAATATGGGGTGGATATAGACACCCTGTATTTACTCTGTAGTGACCAAGTGTTAATGAAACAATTACACTGAGGTAATTCTAGAACTGTGGAATTTACCAGAAGAAAAAAAGAAAGAAATTACAGAAAGGTAATTAAGTTAGAACTGAGTTAAATTACTTAAAAATAAATATGGGGTTGATATTAAGACACCCTCTATTTATCCTGTAGTGACCAAGTATTAATGAAACAATTACACTGAGGTAATTAAATACATTTAGATATTAAAGAAATGAGTTCAAGAAAAATATTGGGTGGATATTAAGACACCTCTTTTTCCTGTTGTGACCAAGAATTAATGCAACAATTACACTGAGGTAATTAAGTAAATTTAAAAATTAGAGAATTAGTTTA
>WMED01020543.1:0-12134 GCA_019650415.1 Pipa parva
AGAGAATAGACGCGAATTCGCACCATAACGCAACTATTCGGACTTTGATGAATAACCCCCCAAATTTTTCAATCTTGATTTTTTTTTTTGAATGGAAAGGTAGCCACGCTACTAACGCAAAGTACGGCTGCCTTTTCATTGAAAATTTAGAAAAATTGAGATTGAAAAACTCGATCTCAAAAACTTGAAAAGAATCTTGTGATATTTCACTCGGTAGTATGCATAGGGTCAATGCAATGTATAAAGGTTATTTCATCCTATTTTGATTACGTTTTTTTATTCGTTGAGTATTGCAGATTTAAAAAGGAAAAATAAAATTTCAGCTATATTGCAAAGACTGAAAAAGTAGCAGTCCATTGTAATTGGCATACTTTGTACTGTTTGCGGTGCACCTTGCATAACAGTTTTAATACTGATGGTATTTTTAGATAAATAAAAGCAAGGTCCTGAGTGTGGAGAAATTACTAGACCTTCTCCATAGGGAATAATGTCTTTTGACCAGTTTCAATGAGGTAAAAAAATTGGTTGGCACATATGAGAGAGCAAACTTGGGCATGAACTATGCACCAAAACTGCTGTTCTCAACCTAGGGCTTAAAAGGAGACTTGAAAAAATGTAGAAATGTGTGGTAATGCTTGAGATGGTGTGAAGAGTGGGCAGTTACTGAGTTACTTTACAGTGACTTCCACACATCACGTAATGTCACAAAGTGTGAGATAATTCACCCCATTACAAAAAATGTACAAATATATCGAGTTCACATCTACAAAGGAAATTCACATTTCGATAAATTTGCCTCTGTCCCCCCCCCCCCCCCCCCCCCCCCCCCCCCCCCTCCATCCCCAGTCCTCTATTATTTAACTAAGGGATCTGCCATTGTACTGTTGTCACTGTTAAACTTGCAATCTGGGACATTAGGGTTGACTGGAAAAAGGTGGATACAAGTATATATTGCTATATTGCCATATATTGGCTCCTGCTTTTAGATAAAGCCAAACTTCATTTCCACTGTTACAACACTGCAATCCTCTTCACTTTCTGCTTCCTCTTCACATCTCCCAGCTCTGGAGTCAATCAGTGCCTTTAATTGCAGTGGTAGGCTGTCACATACCAAGGTTACCATCAGTTTAAGCAAGAGGATGGGGGAGCGTCTTTAATTAAAGAGGAAACCCTTTGGCAATGAATGAGGAAGTAACATGCCTTAGGCAAGTGGTAGAGGTATATGGAAGCTAGAAGTATGAAAGGCAACGTCTGACTTCTTGTTGCTATGAGCTACTAGACTCTTTAAGGCTAGGTTCACACAGTGCGTATATGCGCTGCATATTTAGAAATGCACGTCTAGAAAATACGTCAGCGTAATTCAGCCAGTTGTATTTTCTAGTCGGGCATTTCTATTGTACTTACCTGATATAGTGTGAATGCTCCCTCAGCGTTCACGGATCTTCCTATCTGGCCACATTTTGTGTAAGGCATATTAAGAATGCAATGTAAAGCGTTCCAACATGCTCGCGCTTGTGTCATACACTAGTGTGGCCGGCAACAGGAAAGCCCTATAGGATTACACGGTGCGGCTTTGCATACGCCATGCATAAAAATGCTAGTGTGAACCTAGCCTAAACAATTTCCCTGTTGAGGATTACCCCTGTCTAATTTTAATCCCAGGAGGGGGTTTGGGGGTGTTTAGAGGTTGGAGTCTGCCAGCCATTACAATTGACAACAATGACCTTGCAGGACTTACCTTAAAAAAAAACCCAAAAAACAGCTAAATTAATTTAGTACAAAGAGCCTGTCTATAAAGTCCCTAAAAACTATCACTTACAACTGTTTTTTATTTACTGAATGAATTCTTACATTATATTACTGAGTGAATTCTTACATTATCCAGTCACTTCAGCTAGGCTAAAATGCCAGATTATTATCCACTGGAAATGTCCTTATGATTAGATTAGTAATGAACTGTGTTTATTTTATTTGTTATTTTAGCTTAGTTCCCCAGATTGATAAACCATCACATAAGTATCTCTGCTTTACTCTGCTGCTAACTTTGTCTGTTCCCAAATGTGCCTGCTCCAGCTCTCTCTCTCTTGCTGTCACCTGATTAAGCACATTGGAAAGAATTCTCTGGCATTACAACTGATCTAGCCATTAGGTGAATAAACTAGCTGCAGATCAAAATGTATTACATCACAATATTTTTCCATTTCTTTTCTGGGTGTGTTAGGTGGCCCTGAAATTGATAACAATATTGCAAAACTATTTTTTTTAATTAATGAATCCTTAAAACTCATTTTCCAGTATTGTGAGACTTGATTTTTGCTTAAGTCTAGGTATGTAGACTAACTAAGGTGTTAAGTTCAATTTAAAAAAAAAAATGTTGACTATAAGACACTATTTTCATGAAGATTCCCAGTCATCAACTTTATGCATTATTTATTTCTTTTATTGCACACTTTCATGGAAGCGGTGACACTTAGGATCCAGATTCTAGTTTTTTTGGAGAACTTTTCTAACCCAAAGGATATTCTGTGATCCATTATTAAGTATCAGAACTCTAATTCTCCAGAAATTACTACTGGAAGCTGCCCTAACATTCAGTGGTAAATACATAATAATGATCTATTGTTATTATACTAAATGTCAGGAAGGATTGAGGGACACCAGGAAGGAGATTAACCAACTATGAAGTTGAGTCAGCAATAGGTCAGGAAACACCTATGTGTCCTGAACACAGATTATCAACTAATCATCTCCACTTACCCTACCATAATAACCTACTATAATAATAATAATAATAATAATACAAATATTAATACAGTGGTTACTCTACTCACACTAATTATATGATGCTGAGAATTCATGATGACTCCTAAAACAGAAACCATCTGGTTAACCTGAGACCTGTCATATGATCTGGAGAGTCCCATATTGTACATTTTCACAATATCACATAATAAAAATCTGTTAACAGCACATTGTACAATTTTACAATTGCTGAGTAATCCCAGCTTTTATTTGCTGTGTATACAATTCTTAGTCTAAATTTAACTCTGGTCTTGAAATTCTTTTTAATGTGAAAAGTCATGTGCAGCCTTGGGGTCAATCACCACACAAACATTTACGTTATCATGACTTCCACAAGTCAAGAAACACAAAGGGCAAAGACAACACCCAAATAACTTTAATCAATTTCTTACTTTGAATGTATCATTACCTGTATAGTTGAATGTCGCTTGTTGCTGTTCCAGACTAAGAACAGGCCTTCAACTACCTGTATTTATCCCTGATTATACAGAAGATAATAGCAATTGCAATTCCAGCATGCTATAGCAGAGTCCAGATCACCACAGGATCTGCTGGCCCAAACATAGAAGAAATAGTGGTCAAGCCAAGCTCTGCAATCCCAAATCAAACAGGATGATCTTCCTGGAATATTCCCCAAACCATCTTAACCCTTAAGACATTTTGTTACTGTAATCAGAAACCATCCTGAAGTATGTTTATAGGCTGAAATATTTAAATGAGATGCCTCCAGAGTAATCACAAAGACTACACTAGTAGCTGCAGCTTTCTGCAAGCTTGAAGTAATTTTTAAAGCATCCTATAATTGTTTTTAACATTCAACCCTATACACTCATAAATTAAGAAGCTTGATGATGAATGATGATCTCTAAATTATTTCTAAAGTAGTTTGATGATCATTGGATCATTCTAAAGTAATCGCATCCAACTTGGGATCCAAGAAGAAAAAAAAACAAGATATATACCAATACTACATCATAAAAATGGTACTGCTGATTGCCATGAGAAGATCCCCTGCTAATTAGTAATTCCAACATATCTACATTCAGCTCAGAAGACAAAGTTCACAATATTCATCTGCCTGTTCCAGAGAAGGTACAGCAGATTTGTGAAAAACCAACAATGATCTCCATAGCAACAGCCTCAGCTTGCAGCTAGACAGGTAACTGCCAGGAAAACCGTAAATGTGTGGTCTTAAAACACATATATAAAGACACCCTCTAAGTTTTGCAACCTGGAAACTAATGACATGGCAACAACAAAGATCCTCACACAATTGGGGATTTTACTGTTTAGACCAGAAAACACTGCAGGGACACAGATTCCTTATTCATCTCCATAACTCAAGAAGCAAAGTTCATTGACAAGCTTTCGATCCTTTGCTCTCACGTTGATTACTTACTGCTGTTTGTTGGTTGAATCTTTTCAAACAGAGAATTGAGAACTTGTGCAATGTTACTTATCTCATTTTTTATTGTTCACACCTCAAGTCAATACAACCTTTGGTTACATAATATATTGTCAATTATTACCTACCTGCAGGGACAGTGATCCACAAAAGAATTCCTAAGCTGCATTTGGTTAAAATATTGAAACAGTTAATGATGTCCCTATCTTTGTTTAACACGAGAATATAAAGACAACCAACTCTGAACACTTCACTACACAGTCTACAGAAACATCACACTCTTTGCTTTGGACCTCCTTGTTAAAAAGCATATTGGTGGACAATACTGCCTATTCTACGTATTTTGACATTGATCTAGGAAAGATATATTTATAGTGACATTTTCTCCTTTAAAGATATCCATAGGAAGTATGGGAAATTATATCACTTTACTTTGGTTGATTGAATTCCCATCACCATGTCTGTTATTGTTTGACGTACTATGTCTGAATAAGAGTAAAATAGTGTTCAACACAAAGACAAGGGAGTATAGGTGATACCTTTTATTGGCTAACACAGTGTTTTTCAACCTTTTTTCTTCAGGGGAACCCTTTTGTGTCATCAGATTTCTGGCGGAACCCCTAAAAAAACCCTGATTTCTGGCGGAACCCCTAAAGAAACCCTGATTTCTGGCAGAACCCCTAAAGAAACCCTTATTTCTGGCGGAACCCCTAAAGAAACCCTGATTTCTGGCGGAACCCCTAAAGAAACCCTGATTTCTGGCGGAACCCTTAAAGAAACCCTGATTTCTGGCGGAACCCCTAAAGAAACCCTGATTCCTGGTGGAACCCCTAAAGAAACCCTGATTTCTGGCGGAACCCCTAAAGAAACCCTGATTTCTGGCGGAACCCCTAAAGAAACCCTGATTTCTGGCGGAACCCTTAAAGAAAGAAACCCTGCTGGGTATGTAGAATCGCTCTGAGCCTCAGAAATCATCCTTAACCTGCTGTTCTAGAATCACCAAGAAATATATGAGAAATCAGAAGTGCTCTGTAAGAGGAAGGCAGACTAGACTTGTAATTGCCAGCAGCATCCCTTTAATATTAAGGTCAGGCACATTTAAGAATGTGTCTGAGGTTCAGAGCGATTCTACATACCCAGCAGGTCCTGGAGGCAGGAGCTAAGGCTCCCTTTTAACTCATGTAAGGTTAGCCTAGTTAACCTTAGTACCGCTGGTGTCGCAGAACCCCTGTCTTGTTCCGAGGAGCCCCGGGTGAAAATCACTGGGCTAACGGAATAGATGGTAAATGCAAGCTTTCGAGGCTCCTAAGGCCTCTTCATCAGGCATAGTGTTCAACACGGTTCACTTCTTTGCTAAGGTAATCCACTGCTTAGTGAATAAGAAGTAGTGGGTTCATCACAAAGAATTGCAATTTGCTACAAGCTTTTAAAATTGCTCTGTGATAAATAAGCCCCATATATATCTGTATCCATCTCTATATTTCTCTACAAAGTCAGTTTATTTACATGGATCACCCAGCACTCTATAATATCTTGCTATAGAGAAATCTCTTGTAACTAAACCACAAATATTGTTTGTAAATCAGGACATCTTATGTACGGTAATCCCCTCCAATATTAGAATATACCCTAACTAGCGCTTAAAATATTATTTTTAATAAAATTGCAAGTTTATGTATACCCTCTAAAAATATTAAATCCTTTACATTCATCCCATCCCTTTTATCATTTGTAGTTAATTAAATCCACAACATATAATTGTAAAAAAAAAAAAATAGAATTTAATGTGTGCATTAAAACCACAGTTGAGTTGTTCCTTCCTTTGAGTGAGGTTATTTAGATTCCCTTTTTTGCATTTTATATGGGGATGGATAATGGGGGCAGGAAGGGAAACTGTGGGAGGGTAGGTAAAGTATAACTTAGTGCCATAACTGGACTGTGGGAAAAGCAGTTGGCAGAAAATAGAAGAGAAAAGTCCTACAGAATGATTTTTACCTTTACAGGTTATTTCTTTTAATATCTTTATAGCTTAAAGTTACCTAATAATATAAAGTACAGGCATAGTTTCCTTTAAGAAATCTATGTCCATTTAAATAATTAAAGTGCTACATCCTGTATATAGGACAGTTATTTGTCTAGTAATCAAAGGTGACCATATGATTCCTTTCTGAATGACACATAGGTGCATTGTAGTGTGAATCACTACATGACTAATTGCCTGACACAGGCTGAATGTGTCTTAGTCAGAACAAGGGGAATCCCTAATACAAAACTGTAACAGGAACCATTCAGAGCAGCTGGTATTTTTAGGCATCTCTCTGTGCCAGCGTTCATTTATGATGATTACTTAAATCTTTGGCACTTACACGCCCCCATGGTTACATCCATGCTGCCTCGGGCTTCGCTACTTATAGTCATAAGCTCCTGCCTACTTTCAGGGGGAGGTCTTTTTCTGGCACACTCAAACACTTGCAAGCCCACTTTACACAATAAGCACCAAACTGTCTTTATTAGGAAACAGTGATAAACTATACTGTCTCATAAGCCCTTGCTTTAGTATAATGTTATATGTGGTTGGGGTATTTTGATTTATAGATTTTGCAATCTTTCTCACTTTGTCACATCCATTGGTAGCTTATTCTGAAAATCCTTTGCAGTTTGCAGGAACCAATGCCACATCCAATGTAGTGATGCTGAGTTCAAGCATTGTTCATTAGTTTATTTAGCAGGGATATATATACTGTAATAATGGTGCAGGGGCAGTAAGACTTTGATCACGTTAGTTTAG
The DNA here is from genome assembly GCA_019650415.1 of Pipa parva. Taxonomy (NCBI): domain Eukaryota; kingdom Metazoa; phylum Chordata; class Amphibia; order Anura; family Pipidae; genus Pipa; species Pipa parva. The sequence goes on from WMED01020543.1 coordinate 6,996, forward strand.
ATGTAGGAGCTGTGATTACCTGGAGGTGACCTGCCACCCTGTTGTCTGTAGCTTCATTAGTGACATTTGAGTACAAGCCTACAGAGTAGCCAAGAGTTGAAAATGGCTGAAAGGATAGAACAGAAAATGGAATCTGATTGTAACACAACTTTTTTTTTTTTTTTAAAAGTTAAAGTTTTGAAAGTTATTTAATTCAAGATGGTTTAATTATTTTCATATTGCACCCGGGCACTACTCCAGTTAAGGAAAAAATACTGTGGTATCATTATGGCCTGGCTCAATTACACCAATGTTAGTTCAGGAACCATTTGATAACCGGTTCATTTATACAGATCTAGGTCACATGTTTGAAATATCATATATATATATATTGAGCTCTAGAAAAATGGAGAAAAAACTTGAACTAAACTGAAATGAATCGTTGCAGAGCTGGGCTAGGGATATGGCGCTGCCTATACTGCTGGGGTTGGCTGTACTGCTGGTCTCCCCCCTCCCTTCCCCAGGACTGCTGTAGTACAGTGCTCTCTCCCCTGCACTCCACAAGAAAGGCACTTCCTTTGACCTGTTCGCAGGAATTGACATGCTCAGGGAGCTAGGGGAGAGAGCGCTGCACTACAGCAGAACTGAGGTGAGGTGAGCCAGGGCTGGAAGGGGGCAGGGCACAGGTTTTATGGGTTTCAAAAATTATGGATTTTTCTCGAAGTGACACACCACCCAAGTTATGCTTGGCTTTTTGATGACTATGGACACACCGAGTTCAAAAGGTTGGCTATGACTGTCCTACCGTCCATTAGGCAGATAGGGCAGGACAGAGGGGCGCATTGGGAGGGAGGTTAGAATTAATCCCAATATGTCACGTGACAGCGATGTTATAACATTCAGCTCCAGCCCCCCTTTTAGATTATCCCTTGCGGAACGCCCATGATGTTATATAGCACAAGGCTGCTGGATCTAGTATGTGCTACATCTGGACAACAGACATCTTGAGTCTCGCTTTCTTTTCTAAATATTTCTTTGTATATTGACCCCTTCAGCTTTTCTTTATTGGGAGTAAAATGTGACAATATCAGTGCATGCACTCCCATATATCAGTCTATTTCTCCATATGTGTATCGTAACCTGTGCTCATCTGGTTATGCTGTTTATCACAAATTATTAGACTTTTGTTGATATTTTAGTAAGTTAAGACTACTATATTCTATGCATCCTTATTGTGGTTCATTGATTAAAATGACAACATGCCTTAGCTGACATGGGCCTAAGGGAATTAATGCTATCTTTAATAGTAATTTTATGAAAACTGTATTATTTGCTGTCACAAATAACAGTACAGTGTTGTTAGGTGCATTAGAGGAACGCTTTGGGGTTGTAGTAATTAATGCAACCCATGGAGAATGTACATAATATACCAATATAATACAGGAAACGTAGGGTAAGATCCAAGCACATTTTGCTTCACACAGTATTTCACATGATGCAAAATGCAAAGTAAAGCCAGTAACAGTGAATAGACTGCTGGGAAATCCCGTTAGTTTGCCTAAAGTACAGCCAGTGGCTGCTTCAACTTCTGTCAGCAGGTGTTTTAACACAGGGAAATATTTGCAGACCGATTTTCTCAACGTTAATGCCTGGTGTCAAAACAGGAAGCAGAGGCCAATGGTGGTTCACGTAAGATGGAATTCACTACTACCGGTATCCTTGCTGGTGTCATTTTTTGTATTTTGTCATAAGAGAGAAACTTTAGGGGTTTCAGAGAATTCTTTATGGGATAAACAATTATGGTTCAAAACACTGAAGAAATTGAGAGGGTTATTGACGAAAGCGAGAATCTGACTGTCAAATTTTCAAGCAGCGGATTCTCATAGCAAATCCGCGACCGCGACAATTTTCACACTGTAAAGTCAGGGCCACGACAAAAGTTGCAACTGCGACAATATCTGCATAATAAAGTCGCGACTGTGACAATATTGTCATTATAAAGGCATGAGTGCGACAGTAGCAACCTATTGCGGCTGTCTTTAGCAGGTGTATTCACACCTTTGCTCAACAATTCGGACTTTAGCCAATGAACCCTGAGACTCTGCAGGTATAATTTGTTTCTGAGTTAAATGATTATTGTAAATATTGTTTGTTTGATATAATTTGTTTCTGAGTCATATATTGGACCTTAATAGTGCATATCTCTACTATGTGCTAAAATGATATATTTCTAATAAAACCATGCTCAATTTACTTAATTTAAACCATGTATGTGTGTTCTTAAAATGTTAAGTGCTTTTTATTGACTAACAATTCATTGAAATTGCAAGCTTTTGAGTCTCATTAGGTCTCTCTATGTCAGGTGTAGTATATCCCAAGCAATAACTTTGACATGCTTTCTAACACTGCCCCCTAGTGAACACAATAACAATTGCAATAGGCATGTTAAGCCATTATTGGTGCTTAAAGGTATATAATCATTTCCATAAAGCTTAAAGTGCGAACTCGTCAAGCACAGCGAATTTGTGTCCCTTTGCATCACTACACTCCAAGAGACACAAATTCACTACTTCTCATTTACTATAAAGAAGATTCCCTTGGCAAAGAAGTGAATGTCAATGGACACTATTTGACACATTGTCAAGTGTAGTCAGTCGAACAGTAGCAGAATGTGTAGTGATGCGAATTTACCCAAGCTAAGTGAAGTGATGTAATTTACCCATGATTCCTATGGATCTGTTTAAAGAGAAAATGTCACTACAACTATATCTTTCTTATATTAATGTCAAAATACTATTATTGTGAAGGATTGATTATCCGGGATGTAGCAACAATTGAAACAATCTTTAAATGTTACTAAAACATCATTTGGGTGAAAGTTTCTCCAAGAGCAGGTACAATCAGAAAAGAGGGGTAAAAGCAGGAAATCGGAAATTAAAAAAAGAACATTATTCTATTAGAAAAATGATTATGATTCGGAAAAGAAAAATGTTTTTTGTTTACTTTACGTCTTCTTTATAGATGACTAAGGAATTTTAAGCCTATATGATTACTGACTGCACAGATTAGCAGTTCCAGCATTTCATCACTCTGACGTTCTTTTATTTGGCAGTTCCATAAATAAAGGTTCCTACCTCCATTGCCTAAGGATTCTTTTGAATAAATAAATAAAATGCAGTGTGCTGCAGGTAACCAAAATAAACCGGGATTTATAAATTAAAAAAAAACTGTTAAATCAACATCCATCCTACATATTCCTGGGAAAAGTAAAGTAATATGCATAGGTAATATTAAGCACATGTTCTGAAATGTTCTGAAAGTTGTAACGGTTGTGTGATAGAGTTGGCTATTAATTTCACACCATTATATTACCTTTAAAGTGTACCTGTCACAGCAAAACTCTAATACTAACTTAGGTTTTACTAATGAAATACACATTCTTGTAAATATATAAGTATTTTTTTAAAAAGTATCTTTATACAGCGTTTCTCTTCTCTGTCAGCCTGCCTTTTCTTTCCCGAGTCGGGTTGGGCAGGGCTAAATAATATTTGACATTATAGCTCCTCCAATTAGATCCCTGCTAGATCGTGATTTAAGGGATCTGGGATCTGATTGAAGGAGCTATAATGAAAAAAATCCCTCTAGAGGGCGGTATAACATAACACAGAGCAACATAATTGCATAAAGCAGTCAGTGTTAACAGACTTCTCCGGCAATGATTGACTCAGAAAAACCCATTTTAATCTGCAGATTAAGAAAGTTAATAGAATTGAAAATACAGTTGATTTTGTGCAGTAAACAAGCAGACTACCCTTGCTTGGCTAGATCCCTGTGCAGTTATGATGTTTCAGGGCTTGAATATGCCATGAACTCCCCACTCTATGGTGTCTTATTTTTAGATCTTGGAAGCACTACTCCCACTGAATGCACATGCATGTAAATCAGGCTGTTAGCCTGCTGTGTGCCTTGGTTAAAAATAGGTTAAATCCAATGCCTTTCAGATGTTCAGATTTGTATTTCTACACACTGAAGCTCTTCTATTTTCCAGTCCAGATTCCCAAACCATACAGTTTGCTTGAAGGTGGAAAAAAATGAACCATTTCATATATTGCTGCATTGCTAACAAACAATGAGATTAATGTAAGAAGTGAAAGGGCACTGTTCATTCATAGACCACTTTAAAGGGAATGTTTAAATGTAATATTTAAAACGCTGTAAAAAGTTCAGTGTCTAAATGTGCCAAAAATTCCAATAACCCCTTTAGGAATGGTTGAGAAGTCACTTTAGGACTGGTACTTTCCATAGCAAGTAGAGGTGTATTGTAGCCCTCCCTCTGGAGGTTTATTAAGGCTAAGTCTTGCTAACTGGGGTTATAAACATGTTTGGAAAGATGGCAAACTGCAGGTGTAGCAGCGGCTCTATGAGCCTAAAAAAGAAAGTATAAGAAACTTTCTGCCAGCCTCTGGGAGGAATCAGACCTCCAGTAAGATGTTCAACCCAAAGAAGCAACCATGAGGGACTCTCCAACAAATATACAGGGGAATTCATCAACAGGGGCAATTATTTACATAGGTCTAGAAACCCATAGCAACCAATCACCAGTTAGCATTCTCTCTTATAAGGAAGCAAAAATAATTAAATACAACTTCACTGGTTGCAAGGCAGCAGAGCTAACCATTGAGCAACAGTACTGCCCATGTGCAGGATTAGTTAATGTAGGGGATTGTGAGTATTTCTGTCCATAGTTTATCTGGAGGAAATACCTAACCCTGGCTTTCCAAGAGGATCATGCAGGAACCCCAGCACGGGGTTGTAATTGTATCCTTGCCTACTGGGGCATTAAATAGCTGGGCCCAGAAGAAAGTAGCTCAGATGGTAGTGCATGCTGTTGCCATGCAACCTGTTTGTAGCCTTCAGGGAACTTATTGCCTCACTCTGAGGACAGGGATGTTGCTAGATTTCCAATAGACCCAGAGAACAAGGTGAATTGAATAGTCAGGGATTGGTTTATGAAATGCATTAGCAGAACTCTGAACTTGATTGCATTTATTTGAATTGTAATCAGTTTACAATCACACATGCCTTGAATTTTCCTCTTATCTGGTGTAGACATCTCACTGGAGAAGTGCTCGAGGGGGTATACATCTCACCTAGGTTGCT
>WMED01020544.1:0-12133 GCA_019650415.1 Pipa parva
TGTATTTGTTGCCAGATTGGTTGGATCTCCGGGCATGTGCAGAATATGTGTGTGATGTCTCCTTTCAAGTGATTACATCTCCAGCAAATGTCCAGGTGGTTTGGGAATATTCTGTTTAATTTGTTTGGTGTTAGGTACTAGTTTGTATAAATTTTATAGTTGGTCTCTTTGAGTTTATTGCAATTGATGCTGTAGTGTATTGAGCGTATTATTTGTATGGTTTGTTTTTTTGTAAAGGTTGTGTTGAGTTCTTTTTCCCATTTGAGGATGTGGAATGGTTTTTTTCTTCTTTTGGAATGTTGAGGCATTTATGGACAAATGTCAGGAACCTTTTTGTTAGATTTGGTTTATTATGAATTTTTCAAATATTGTTTTTTCCTTATGAATGGCTACTTTCCAAGTTTGTTTTTGTATTAGATGTTGTATTTGTTGGTATTTGTAACAGTCCATGGTTCTAGGATGGTCTGAATTGATAAGAACTGGTAGTGGTTTAAGTTTATTATTCTCAATTATTTTGTGTAGGAAGGGTTCGTTTTGTATTGTCCAGTTGTTTAAGAAATTCGTTTCCAGGCCTGGAGGGAAATCCTTATTGTGCGTTATTGGGGAGAGTATGCTTGGATATTCTGTCAGTGGAGCATTTTGTTGAGAGGTATTGACTGTATTCCACATTTGTATGGTAAAATTGGTGAGAGGGTTTCTTCTTTCAATTTCCTTAAGTTGTTTTGGGCTTAGCCAAGGTAATAACGTTAATGGAATTTTTGAGTCAGTTTGTTCCATTTGTGACTATAGTTTATCATTTCTGTGTATGTTCCAATCTATTATTCGTATTAAAATGGAAGCTTTATAATATTTTGTTATATCTGGTAGGCCGGTCCCCTTTCACAACAAATATCAATATCAAGTTTTTGAAGAGGTCAACAGACAGAACAGTGCCAATGCCTTTTATAGAGTACCTCCCCTTATGGCTACTTGTAAAAATTCTTTGTACCATTCTTACCTTAACGTGTCCATACAATTGCCTTGAAGTGTCCATACAACTTGCCTTAAAAAGTGTCCAACAAAACAACATTTCTCTACATGCAATCTCTATTGCTATGCTTATCTCATTCGAATCTTTAATTTCTTACCCAAGCTTATGTTATAATGCAACCAAAATATAGGCTTCTCCTTTAAAAACACCTTCAATTGCAGTATTACAATATTTATACTAATTATTTCAGGGTGCAGAACTTTCAACATTGCATCTGCCCATCATGACCTACTTGAGTGAATTTTTCATTTGAATTAATCACTTCCTCAACATATGTTTATTGCCTTAGGAGAGAATCCCTAAAGAGAGAGTACGTTCATGGCCATGTACATTTTGAACGCCGCTAAGATCTACAAATGTTCCAAGATTTATTTGTGAATTTTTTTTAGAAATACAGAATCACATTGAATTACCTTTTTGACCACCAGTTACATGCTTACTGCTCTAGCATTGCCTGCCACGGAATGTTTGTGGATCATTGAAATTTCTGTACTAGCGGGTGACAGATTAATGAACTTTTACTCTACTAATAAACTGTAATAAACATTATTCCAAGACTGTATTATTCCCTGCATATGCTTATTGGAGGAACAAATGACAATAAAATAGTTATATTTCAATATAGCCCTTCAACTAGACAAAATGTCTCGCAATTGTTTATTATGAATGGCAAATCAGCAATGTAATAGGAAGCATGAGCTGAAACTTGATATGTGAAACAGTTGGTCCTCTGTTTCAAGGAAAAGGACAACATCACTCAAGGTGTTGGTGGCTACAGGTGGATTTACTCAAACTTTACACATATTATAAATTTACCCCACACCCCCTAGGGACCACAACCTCTGACATGGCATGGTTTAAAGTGGTTGCTTGTACCTAGCCTCCCCATTAAAGTCCCTCACATTACCCAGTATGGGCCTCAAAAATGGTTAATGTGGTAGGAAGTAGGACTGCCACCGTAATAACTGATCATACTAATATTACTACTGCTAGGGTTCTACACACCAAAGTAAAGGACTTCCTCTAGCAAACTTTCTGATTTTATAATATGGTGCATACTGTGCAGTCATAACAGTGTATGAATCCATAAAAGTCTCCGGCACTCCATTAGTAAAAAAAACTGATTTTATTGAGGCAAAAGTAAAAAAGTCATTGTGCTGTTTAAAAGCAATGGAAGACAGCCACTTACACGTTTTGCGCTATGGCGCTTAATCATAGTGTCACTTTTTTACACCAAGGATTGAGCCGATCATTTTGCACCTCACTAGTCATAACAGTGTAGCCCACCCAAGTTTAAAAATAAAATAACACATACAATTTGAAATGCTACTTTCTCAAGTGCAAGGTTTCTACACAATACAGCTAACCTGCAACTATCAAGTAGACTTTCCTGATAAAACCTCCTACCCAGGTCTATAGTAAATTGAAACCATTTTGGAACTACTAAATGCTGAGGACTACAAGCTGACTTCATTCCAAGTGCTCCAAACATATCCTGCTGGGCTCAGTTGTGTGTAGCATTGGGAAGAGGAGCTAGCTTTCCCCAAGGCATGCTAAAGACTAATCTTTCCACAACACAATAGGCATCATATTCTACACAAAGTAGCTATAAAAGATCTGCAGGATACTCCTGCTACTAAATAAAACTGTTTTAAGAATGTAATTCTGGTGTTTGGCATAGGAAAAGACCCCTCTGAACTGATTATTAGGTTAACTATTCTCTATCTGTATATGCATGATATGATTGACCAAGGAGCATTATCAGCTATAAATTGATTATTAGGTTAGCTATTCTCTATCTGCCTATCTATAATATGATTGGCCAAGGAGTAATATCAGCTCTAAACTGATTGTTAGGTTAGCTATTCTCTATCTGCATATGCATAATATGATTGGCCAAGGAGTATTATCAGCTGTCCACATTTGTACCTACATTTCAATAGTGTCAATCTCCTACCCACAATGTATGTAATCTCACCCAATTTTGTGTTAATGAAACTTAATATAATCTAAGTGTATGTGTTTGTATAGAAATATACTATATACAGTATATACAAACATATCATACGTAATACATTACTTCCTTACAGTTATTCATGAGTTTTTAAAGTATTGCTGTAGTAAATATTTCGAATATGTGAGATTTTACTACTTTAGCAATAAAGAAAAAGTGTATCATTGTATGTCAGCATTTATCTAAAATGGCAGCATTTTATCTTTGCTTTATTACCCATTTGTGGAATAATTGAGAATTTTAGTGCATAGTGGTAAGAAGAATTTTAAATTGCTTGAATGGGCATAAGTTAATCAGCGATAAGCTCTGGGGAGAGTAAATTTAGTAAACGTGAATTATAAGCATCATTTTGAAGATTCTTTGGACACTTGAGATAATAAATGGCACTGTAATTTAGAAATAGCTTTTAACATCAATGACTGTAAGTAACAATTTGCTGTTTGTAGGAACTGCAAATTAGAAGTGTTGCTGCCAATAGGATTATCCTTTTTTAACCTAAGAAATTCAAACAATTTGTTGAAAGTATAAAAAAAAAAAAAGGAAACGTCAAAATTTCACTTCCAAACAAAGAAAAGGAATAAAACGGTACATTTAATATAAGCCCAATAGAAATATGAAATATGGAGGCTTATTATTCTAAATCAGAAGATTTTTCTATATTTTTCTAATAAAGATATGGGGGAAGTAGACCTGCCTGCTGAGAGGATGTTAGTGGATGTGGAATGGCAGGCAGACTCTCTGAACCACAGTATTGCTAATGAAAAAGATTGGGGTATAATGTTCCCTACACTGGGATAAGGGGCGGGCTTCCCAACAGTGCAAGTGAAACTGGGTGGACTACTAACCAGTGTAACTGTTGGTTTACTAGGTGGTCTATTAACTGGTTCATCAGCTTTCTGACTACTGGTTACAAAATCAGAAAACATCTCCCTGTTAATATACAGTATATTAGCATTAATTTGCAAACTGGGGGGACTGAATACTAGTTCAAGAGGTGAAAAGCCTAGATTACCAACCCTTGTTATATATTCATACTTATTAGGCATTTTTGTATTTATGTATCCTGCAGCACACTGGGGATCACTTCACTTACACAGATGTATACAGTATGTATACAACACACGAGACTCACTCGGAAAAACACCATTTTGTTTTTCCGAGTTTATTCCCGCAAGATTTTGGAAGTTTCTCATAGTAAATATCACAAGATCTTTTTTTTCAATCGATATTTACCGACTGAAATGTTTCGATCAAGTTTTTCAATCTCGATTTTTTTTTTTTTTTAATAAAAAGGTAGCCATACTGCTAATGTAAAGCATACTGCTAATGTAAAGCCATAGTACTAATGTAAAATATACTGCTAATGTAAAGCATACTGCTAATGTAAAGCATACTGCTAATGTAAAATATACTGCTAATGTAAAGCATACTGCTAATGTAAAGCATACTGCTAATGTAAAGTATACTGCTAATGTAAAATATACTGCTAATGTAAAGTATCCTGCTAATGTAAAGCATACTGCTAATGTAAAGCATACTGCTAATGTAAAGTATACTGCTAATGTAAAGCATACTGCTAATGTAAAGCATACTGCTAATGTAAAGTATGGCTACCTTTCCATCAAAAAATTCAATTGAAAAGTTTCGGTCGGTAAATATCGATCGAAAATACTGAGCGATTTTTACAGCACAAAACAGCCGAGATGACTCAGAAAATCGAAATCTGCTTTTTCGAGTTTAATACATTTCACCCTATGTAATTGTGCATCACACGTATACAGTGGAAAATTCATCATTATTTACAAAGTGGTTGTAATAAAGAATAAACAACTTACATTTAATTGAGCAGTGTCATAAAAAGTGTCAGGGGGCTGTACAGGAGTTGATTTTTGTTTACATTTAAATACTAAATAAGATTAAATAATTTAAATAGGCTTTCCTGTCCCTGCCATGATCTGGGCAGAATAGACCCATTATCTGAGTTTCTTTATAATTAGGGCTAATCCTACTTACTTGGCAGAGACTCTCATGGCAACAGGGATCAAAGTAGTTTGCGATGGTAGTGGTCAAGTATTGTAATGACAGCAGTCACATTTAAGCTTTTTCTAAATTTTGGAAGAGAGAATTGATAGCCTTAATTTTATCTACTTCATTTACCTTTGAAGGGAGGGGGGGAATAGAAAATTAATGGAAAATGAGTGTAAGAAGGGAGTAATAGCCTTCATGACATGGGTCACAGCTGTTACTGCCTTTTAGAACAAGGGGTTGGGCGCCTCTCAAAGGTTTATGATGCACTATGGTGCTACTACACCTCTGGAGGCATACTAAGCAGGTTAAAGGATCCTCTTTACCACAGTGAAAAGTTGGCACTGGTTAACACAGAGGCACCACAAGGGTGGTATGGCTTTTGCTGCAAGGGACTCCCGGGTCGTGGCCCTTGAGTTAACCTCCCACTGGTGGCAGCTGGTATAGACTCACATTAGCAGAGACCTGAATCAGCTGAACTAAACATGAAACACAGGATCTCTCGGAGCAGCATAGTAGAACTATCACTCACAGCACCCTTGCAGCACATAGAATAACTGTAAATCACAGCACCCTTGGGGAGTACTTAGATCAACACTGGGAACACATACTTAGCTTACACAGTGATAGGATGAGACCCAGCGCTTACAGGCTGTACTGCAGCCCACAGAGCAAGACACTGCAGATCACTGAGGTAGGAAAGGTTCTTGATGCAGAACTGAACTGTACAAGACTGGTCTCAGGTAGGATCATGAGAGCAGAGTTCAGAGGAATGACAGGACAAAAATGGTTGACATAGACATTTGGGCACTGTGCTCCAGCATAAATATATCTATTCACCCAATGCTGATTAGTTGCCAGACATTTGGGAAAATGTGAATTTACATCTTCTATCATTATATGCTGCAGATACTGGACATCCACTGAACACTTTTCTTTTTTCTAGTTGGACTATAGGCATAGGAGTGTGCACAGGGTGTGCCTGGTGTTCACAGTTAGTGGGACAGTGTGAGATGCGGGGCGGGGGCAAGGTCAAGGGGCAGTTTGCCCAGGGCGTCAATAGGGCCAGAACTGCCCCTGTTCAAACCTGTGATGTTATTGCCAATATACATTAGGGCATTCCTCTTTACATATGATGCTGTATAGTGAATGTAATCTGCACCTATTTCATTTAAAAGACCTTGAAGTATAGAATCATTTAATGCAATGCATCTGCAGGTTTCTAACATTTTTGGCCACCTTTTAGCTTTCCAATAATAGTTAGGGCAAAATAATTACACTTTAGTTGGGGTGAATGGTTGATTGCTTTAAAACACCTCTGATTTATTTAACATTCTTTAAAACACTTATTGGCCAGACCTCCTTATTTGTACTGCTGTTTTATTTGCCATACAGGGATAGCAAAGTACTCTAAAGTGTTGTAATGTCTGTATGAGAATTACAATGGAGCTTAAAACATTTAAAGACAATGATATAGGGCAATATGCTGCCTAGCATTGCTTCCACACAATACAAGGGCCTACTCAGGGTATCTGCATTGTATTTTCTGTTTCTCCCATTATGTCATTGTAAACTCTACTATGTCAGGGACCATGAGTGAATAGTTAACTATGGTGTTAGCGCTGCCTTGATATTCCTGTAGCACAAGCTTTTATGAATATAATATACCATACTATATTCTACTTTCTTGTGATAATAAAATCAGTTTTCACTGTATCACAGAGCTGGCTTAATTTCTATGTGACCAAACTATTCCTGACTTAATACAGACTGATTATTTTGCTTTCGTAAGACTTCTAAATAAGCCGGTTCTTTTAAAAACAATGTCCATTATGATGTACATAATAAAATGATGTGTGCATATATATATACTGTATATATATATATACATACACACACACACATATACATACACACACACACACATACATACATAAATATGGTAGGAAAGGACAGTCGTGTTAGTCCACAGATGCAAAAAAATGAGTATTGCAGTATTTGGTGATACCTTTTTTATTGGACTAACAGTCTTTTTAAATAAACAAGCTTTCGGGAAGTTTATTCTCTTCCCTTCAACAGGTTCAAGACAATACTAAGTACAGGCAAGAAGGTATTCTACTAAGATAATGGACTATAGAAAGCAGTCATAAATTTACTTGCTTGAAATTGCTTTATGCTGCAATAATTTGTTTATGTAAGTATGTTTTTTTCCCCAAGTATAAATATACAAGTATATTTAGGACTGCTTTCTATAGTCAGTTATCTCAGCAGAATACCTTCTTGCCTGTACTTAGTATTGTCTTGTACCTGATAAAGGGAAGAGAATAAACTTCCTGAAAGCTTGTTTATTTAAAAAGACTGTTAGTCCAATAAAAAAGGTATCACCAAATACTGCAATACTCTTTAGATAAGATAGATTAGATAGAGAGAGAGAGAGATATATATTTACAGAAGACACCTACATGACATTAGCAATCTGATCTCTTAAGCCAGCGGTTCTCAACCTGTGGGTCGCGAGGCCATCCCACTGGGGTCGAGAACCACGCTGACACCCGGAAGCACCCGCAGGAATCCTTCTTATAAGGGTTCCTGCGGGGTGACGTCGGCCGAAAAAGTCACCACGTGACGCACGTACGCGATGACCTTCGGCCGAAACATCACCACGTGACACACGTACACGATGACGTTCGGCGGTGACGTCAGCGGGGGTCGCGGTCTCACAAAGGTTGAGAACCGCTGTCTTAAGCTGAATCTGATAACAATAAAACCTTTATTAGGTAACAATTCAGTTTAACACTTCTGCTTAAACTACTATCAGCGCATGCATAAAAAAATTCTAGAATCTATCAGCAGATGGTGCTGCAGAGTGAAAAAATGTACTTTCTGAGTTGAAACAATTAATACAATTACTGGAAAACCAAGTTAAGGCAAGGTTCATGCAGTGCATTTATGCTCTACGTATTTTAGGAAAGTGCCTCCTGAAAAAACACAGGCAAATTCAGGCCAGCGTATTTTCGAGAGGCACTTTCCTATTGTACTTACCTGAGTGAAGTGTGAATGGTTTCCTCTGCATTCACAGCTCCTCCTATAAATAAATATATATATATATATACACGTATAAACAAAAGCAAAAAAGTTGGCAAGCACTCCTGGGTCTAGAAATTAATTAAAACAAACAAAAATTTATTAACTCATGAGTAAAAACATGGGTGGATGCAAAAGGTATACAGCTCACGTGCCGGCCCCCCTCTCAGGCCTTGATCACTACTTAAAATGGTGCATTTATAAAACACTCACCCAATAGTGAACACTGTGCACTCATCACCAAAGGCATGCTGGATGTACAAGGCAGCTGTCCAATACACTGCAGAGAGCTGACTATGGACTGGAAGTGACAAAATGACCAGTCTAAACAGCTAATCGCGTCAATAGCAATAGGCAGCAATTGGATCTCATGCATACTCAGAGGGTGAGACAGAAACTCTCCACCCAAACAAAACAAGAAGTGCATAAGTGTAGGGCTAAAACCACAGAACATGTGTAAACTAAACCCAAAAGTACTTGTAAAATCTTAAAGGGGCATGCATCCAAAACTAGCTTAAAGGCAAAGTTAGAAAAATTTAGAAAAATGCAAAAAAGCAAGAAAAATGCAAAATGCAAAATAAATAAGTGAATAAAAGCTACTATCAGTATAGCCATAGCTCAAAAAACATTAAAAAAAATATTTATATATGTATGTATAATAATATTCACTTCAATCTAAAAATAGTGTACAGTAAGTGTATAATACACTATGAACTACTTTTTAACATAATACAGACCATATTGATAGTCACTAAGGGCAAAGAAAGTATACAGAACCCACCAAAACTCCAACAATTATCTAGATTTAAAAAAACAGCACCAATAGCCCAAACGGTGTCAAAGTCTTTTTGCTTTTGTTTGTTTGGTTGTTTTGGGACAGCACCCGGGCATATAATTGTTTAAGGAGGTGTGCTTGGATTTTTGCACACTGGCAAAAATGCAACAGCCAGAGTTCTGGAACAAGGTAAGCCCATAGGTTAACATTGCGAGCATTTTTTTTGTTTTTATGCATGGCGTATGTAAGCCGCACATAAAAACACCAGTGTGAACCTAGCCTAAAGGTTGGGTAAATTAAGTCTAGTGTTCCTTCCTCTTTAGTAAAATCATATTCCTGTACAGTTTCTTCACAAACCTCTGGTCTATACGGTACCGTTTCCTCACTGGTCATTTTGTGAACCAAATGTTAGTTTTGTGCTACATAACAAAAAAATTATATTGTCACTGCATGTAATATCTTTTTACATTTTTAAATGGCAACTGTAGTGGTAAATGATACTTGCCTGATCAATCAAGCAGCAGTACACAAAGTATTTGTAATTAGCATAAAAAGAAATGAGAAAGATACATACATTAATTCATTAAAGGGGAGCTATTGTGTAAACTGATACTTACATGATCGATCTTAGCAGCAGTGCATGAAATGTACTGCTGCTAGATCAGTATTCATCTGACAATCCCACAGCCCAGAATGAATACATCGCCGCATGTCTCACTACCAGGTCTATGTAAGTGATGTTGGACTCACACATAGACCCACCCCCTCCCAAATTTCAGTGAAATTAACCGACTGTGCATGCTCAGATCGATCTGGGCATGTGTAGTCAGTTAGTTTTGCTGAAACTCAAGAGGAGTGGGTCTACGTTAGTAATTGGGATATTTATAAACCAAGGTATACCCAGCATTTGAATAAATGATGATGGTTGTTTCAACTAAGGACTTAGGGCCTTATTGACTAAAGACCAAATAGTTGCATAAAGATCTGAATTCGCATCTATTTGCCACTTCCCCATGTTCCCTTATTGATCAAAGTGTGCGAAGTGGCGACTATGATAGTAGTGATCTTACAGAGCACTTCGCATTACTTTGTGTGCCCATGTACAAGTACTTTTACTTGAAGGATCGAATGTTTGAACTAGTCATATCAGAGTGTTGTATTGGGGGGCTGATAGCAAGATTCCGCATTCTACCTCTATCTAATTGACTAGGCCGAACAACGCATCCAACAGCGATCGCTGATGTCCGCTTATTCAACAAGTCTATTTGCCAATTAGTGAATAATGAGAAGTGATTTTGTGACTATTTTGGAGATGCCACTCGAATTGTAGTGAGGTGAATTTGACAGCTGAATTCACCCTTTAGTCAATAAGGTCTAGGTGCAAAACCTTGCATGAATGGAAAAAACATTTCAGAAATGTTACAAACTGATGGCTATAACATTAGTTAATGTAATTTACTTCAACAGCAGTGAAGGGATACCAATATAACTCACATGGAAGAGTTTAAAGTGGTAGTGAAGGCACTTACAGTTACTTAACAGTCAGACAGTCACATAAATGGATTGTTTATTTTTAGTTATTTTGCTATTGTTATCACCAGCAATAACATTTGATTGACATTATGGGGGTAATTCAGCATAGTGCGAAGTTACCTCCGGATCCTTCGCATCACTTCGCAGAGGCTGTTATGCACTCGCTGATGTCCTGAACATGCACATCAGCAAACGCTTTAAAGGGATTCCAGTCTCGCGAGGTGATTCGAGTGGTCTCGCTGAGATTGGAATCCCTTTAAAGCATTCGCTGATGTCCGCGTGCAGGACATCAGCAAGCGCATAACAGCCTCTGCGAAGTGATGTGAAGGATCCGGAGGTAACTTCGCACTATGCTGAATTACCCCCTGTAGCTCCTCCAATCAGATCCCTGCTAGATTGTGATTTAAGGGATCTGATTGGAGGAACTTTAATGTCAGTCATCCTTTTAGTCCCACCCCAACCCAATTTGAGTCGGGCATCAGAGCAGACCCTTACAAGGTCCACTTTAATTTGTATTCAGTTGTCTATTCATTTTATAGTATAATTTCAAAAATGATTGTAAAAACAAATGTTAGCCATGGTGACATGTTATCCAGTGATGCTAAGGTGAATAAATCATTGTTTACATATCCATAATAACAATTTAATAGACATGAATATGGAATCAGCACAGAAGAAGCAAGTGATGTTTCACTGGTATAATTAAGGGGTGAAAGATATCTCCCCCTATTAAACAGCTAAAGGTAATCATGCTCCTGTGACTTGGCTTAACTGTTGTGACCTCACCAAAATGGCTAAGGAAAGTCCATAGAGAATACATTATTCCCATTACAGTACTTTATTCATCTCATCCATAATGTCTTCCAGTTCCCTCTAGTTTTATATGTTACAAAATCTTTTCTAAGAAGCTTTTAAATACTCCTTTTTTTCTTATTGAGGGAGGCATTTTAAACTAACAGGTTATCTACCTTCACTGATAGAGGTTTAACCAATGAATCTGATAGGCAGTTAACATTACCAATACTTTAGTAACACGACCTTTTTCTCGCCAGTGCCACCTGCTGACATAACACAGAAGCATAGTTTGGTTAAGCACCAACTTTAAAAAGATACTGTAATCATTTTTTTTTCAAACAATGTATCATCAGTGCTATTATATAATGTTTTCAGTAGTGTAACTATACACACTGGACAGGAGTAGCACCCAGTGCAGGGTCGGCACCCACAGCATTACCACACCCATGGTGGGCTACAGATGGCTTACAGCAGTCATTTCACAGCAGCTAGGCCCCCCTAGAGACCAACGTGACCTCTATAGTTCCACCTCTGACTGAGTTTTCTTTATGCTGTATAAGCATTGGGAATAGTGAAGTTTTGTTATTGAATTGTTAAACACTGAATATGATATAGTTCTTGTGAAATGTATCTGGCTACAGGGTCTTTTTACTAGGGAAAGTAATAGCAATCTATGCCATGTCATTTAGATGTTCAGAAGATACATAAGACTTGTGCTGCTTTCTAAAGATTTTACAGCTAAAGGGACTGAAAGCCTTATACCTATGATATCTTCTCTGATTGGTTATTTTTAGCTGACTTTTGTTGTTTTCATTAAAGATATGTACTGTATACTGTAGCCTCTCTCCCTAAAACCAACTCCCAGTGCCCCCCCCCC
>WMED01020545.1:2122-12133 GCA_019650415.1 Pipa parva
AGCGAAGTGAGCCGAAGGCTTCGGAGCTCACTTCGCTGAATGGTGAATTCCCCACAGTGTTGTCAGTAAAGCTGTTGCTTTCAGAATAATTCTCAGAATTGATTTTCTATTAAAAATGTTTGGTTTGGAGTTATACTTTTTTCTTATATAAAATAATTTTTTTATCAAAAACAGTCTTTTAAAAATTCCAATGTTCTTTATATCTAAGTAGTGAACTCCTGTGTAGTCTTCATCTTTTAAACAAGCACACTTTTTTCAGTTTATTCATCACTTTTGACATCCAACCATATAGCTGCATTTTAAAATTTTTACCTTTAATAACGGATGGATTTTATCAACAGGAAGAGACAAAGGATTTCTTCGCTTCTTCTTTTCAATAGCAGACTGAGCATCAGCAATTGCCCACTTATCAATTGGGTGAGGAAAACTTTTCTGAACCCGCTCCTGTAATTCATTTATATATTTTCAGTATTTCAACTAATAAAACAATTTTCGAAAATATAGTGAGAAAGCTAAAAAAAAAATAAATAAATTAGGAAACAAAAATATCTGTAAACAAATTAAGAAAATGATTTAGTATAGAATCAGAGGATACAAAGAAATGTGTCATGGAGATATACACCACCAAAATAAAAAAACAGTGCATGGTAGAATATGATCTTTTCAATTTTTTTAATGTTACCAGCTTACAAGAAGATACAAAATATTTATAATCCACCGGCAACTCAACAATTCTAAGGAAGATAACACAATTAAAGAGGTACAAAAACATAACCTATTTTGGTGAAAAGGTACAAACAATGTGAAGTGTTTGTATGTGCTATAGTGTACTAAAGTATAAGGGGATAATTCAGGAAAGTGGGAACTCACCTTGTGATGCTACGCATCAGTTTGCAGAGACTGGTACGCGCTCCCTGCTCCCCTACATGCGGAGATCAGTGAACGCTTTAAAGGTACTTTGGCTCACCTCGCAACCACTCGAGTTGCCTCGCCAAAGTACCCTTAAAGCGTTCGCTGATCTCCGCGTGTAGGGGAGCAGGGAGCGCGTACCAGTCTCTGCAAACTGATGCAAAGCATCGCAAGGTGAGTTCGCACTTTCCTTATCCTGTAAATCAGTGAAGGCCAACCTTTTGAGCTCAGTGTGTCAAAATTGGTCAGAACAAGCAAGCATAACTCGGGTGGTGTGTCACTTTGAGAAAAATCCAGAGGCGGGGCAGCTCTCCTACTGAGAATGCGGCACAAGCGGTGCCATGGCGCATTTCAGCAAAAAGGTCTCGGTGTGTCACCTTTGACACGGGTGCCATAGATTAGCCATCACTGGTCTAAACAATCAAGAAGTGGAAGCTGCATTATACTACCTAAACATTGTTTAATAAAGGCTGTCCTACAAAACTCAGCATACATCACAAAACACTTGTAAATAGTGCAAACAGAAGGTCAACAGTATCTGTTCTGTGGAGTGGACTAAATGTACATCAGTTAATCATAGCACTTGCCTGTATGATAGGGTGAATAGAAATGATTGTTGCAGGCAGTTATGAACATGATAATACTTTTTATCAATGTAGATTGTTATTTAAGGAAAAGTAAGCTGATGCCTAAAGAAGACCAACCTTAGGGCACAACCAGATGATGCAATGAAACTCTCACCCAACGGCGACCTTGACAAAGCAGGCAGTGACTTCTTCAAAACACAGTTAACTGTGACAAACGGCTCCAAAAAAAAAAAAAAAAAAATATATATATATATATATATATATATATATATATAAAAAAATTTTTTTTTTTTTGCATTTTACCACATACAGAAAAATGCTTCCAAGTCACCACTGGGGTGAGTTTTCATTGCATTGATGCGGTCTTGACTTCTGACATTACAGTAGGTTATAGTGGTGGAAGCATTATAAACAACCATTGTTCAATACTACTGTTGTTGAATCAGAACAGGCAGTATGCAAAAAGATTAATTTATTATTAAGGGGAAGCTAAAGCCTTAGGCTGGCTGGCAGGCATGCTAAATACACCAGGAAGAGGACAGATGGAGTGGCCCGAAGCCCTTGTTTTCCTGTATCACTGGAGTAATTCGTTTCAGTGTGAAACAAAGGACTCTGGCTGCCAGATGGTAAGACCCTTAGCTCTCTGAATTTAGTTCAGCATACTAATCAGTCAGATTTTTTTCTCCCTTTAAGGTAAAAGATAAAAATGTTTAAGCATGCCTGATCTGGCAATTTTCACGCCATACACTAAAACATTTGGATATAGTTATCATTGCTAATTTGTTAATCCGTGTAAGGACAACTTAGTATTTTTTATTTTGGGGGGAAATAAACTGAAATGCTAGTTTCTACTTTTTTAAATTGGAGCTTTACAATGATCCAGCCTAGTCAGTCTTTTGGCTGTATTGATGAGTGGATTTGGGGGGTTATTCACTAAAGTCCGAATTGTTGCATATAGGTGTGAATTCACCATATAAAGACAGTCGTTATAGACTGCTATTGTCGCATATAATAAGAATATTGCCGCAGTCGCAACTATACAATGGGGAAATTGTTGTGGATTTGCTATGGGAATCCGCTGTTTGAGAATTCGACAGTCGAATTCGCACCTTAGTGAATAACCCCCCTTGTTGTTTGCAGGCAAGAAACCCACCCTGAAGATAAAAAGGAGGTCAGGATTTACAAAGTGGTACCTATTGGTGATCATCTGTATTGTAATAAAACAGAGCCAGCAAAACTTTTCAGTTTCAAGTGAACAGGTAAGATAAATTAGGAAATGAGACTTGAGTAATGGGTATCCCAAATGCCTATAACAATACAATTCTGGTAAGAAATTCTGTTGTGTAGATATAGAAATTAGATTGCTTTTACATGTTTATTTAATCACCCTTAACCTCTATGATAATTTCCTTTTCAAATAAGCTTGCAGCTGTTTTTGTAAGGAATACTTACCGGCATCCGGTCCAGCGGCAGGTCCTCTCTCCTAGTGCGTGCACGTCGCGCACTGCCGGTGCTTTGTGCGCACGTTCAGGAGGCGCACCCGCCGTGACGTCATGGGGGTGCGTGGCCGGCGCACACGGAGGCAGGAGCGCGCCTGCCTCTCTGCCTATATAAGGCAAACGCGCACCAGCTCCAGCGCCTGAACTTAAAATACTACTTCATAGAGTCATAGTATTTTGGGTCTAAAGTTTATTAGTTATTGGATTAAAGCTATTGCCAGAGTTTGTTTGTCCTGTGACAGCTAGTGTCCTGAACCTGCACCTGTACTTGTACCAGTGTCTTGTACCTGCACCTGTACCAGAGTCCAGTATCCTGCACTTAGTCTGTTTTCCATAACCGCCACTGTACAGCTAACTTAGGGGTCGCAACCTGGGTACTCTCGGCAGCTGAGTCCAGTACCCCACCTTGCGGGGGTTAAAGGTGAAGAACGGAGAGTACCTTAGACTCCGCGCCCTAAGGATAGCTAGTGCCAAGTGCAGTGTGGTTCATACCAGTGATCTCTCCTTCTCCTACATCTCGGTACCGAAACGTTACAGTTTTACCATGACCTGCCATTGCAGCACTAGTGTAAGCAATGGATTTAGCAGTTTGCTGAACACCAGAAATATTTTAATCACAAATCACAACTAGAATTTCAGTTATAAAATATGGCGGTCTGTTGTTCATTTGGTCCTCAGTCTGCTCAACATTTCTGGACCCTGAATAACACATTATAAACAAACATAAACAGTCAGTTGGCATTGTTATCTAATACATCAAAATATATGTAATAGGCCATAATAACTAAAGGAACACAAAAAGTAATTTTATATGTTAAAAGATTTTTTTTAAAAGCTATGTTTATATGCATAAATGAAATATAATAAAGGATCTGTGAATACATTACTTGATGCTCTTAGAAGTTTTTTATTAATATATACCAAAACACATCAACTGGTTTCTACAACTTTTTTGGTTGCTATATAGCCATAACATTTATGTAGTCAAACAGAACTGTTGAAAAAAAATAATGAGAGAGACTAAAAGCCCAGAAGATGGCAGTATAAGGTCAATAAAATTGTTCTATGCATTGAGAAACTTTCCTGCTAAGAATATTCAGATTGATTATAAAGATCCACAAAGACCATGTTAAGATTTAAATTACGGTAATATAAAATTGCCAGCGTTAGGCAAGTCAGAAGTTATTCCAAGCCTATTACAAAAATAGGACAAAAAGCTCTGAAATGTTGAAGTTAGAAGGACAGTAACAAAAAAAAAAGATGAAAGAGCCTCAAATGCTTTACTTGATATTAAATCTGTGCTTCCGAAAATACATAATTGTGTCTACAAAGTATGATATTTAGCTTCAAAATGTGGTCTTTATGGCACACTTCATTATGTGTTTTCTAAGGAGTTATAGAAAATATACCCCCCAGCTTTTTCAGGTCCAGTCCTCTGGTCCCGGTAGCCCAGTCTTCCCCCTACCTACGGTAAGTCATCGAACAATCAGGGATGAGTGGGTGGTATGCTAGTGATGTCACTAATTTTGTCACTGTCGCATCAACTAATCATGAATGAGTAGAGGTGCACTGGTGACATCAATGCCAGGGGGAAGGGTACTGTACCCCCTGATAAATTGAGAGGTACCGTATGTAGAATACAGCAGGTTTGTTTAACCAGCACAGAGAACATGGCTGCTATCAGCATAAATAAAAATGGAATGCCAAAAAATCATGACTTTGCTTCAAATCGCAAACATTTTTCAAATTGCGGTATTTAAATAATAGCCATGCCAGGGAGATTGTTGTACGTGTCTTCATAGTTCTGTGTGATGTGATGGGTAAGTTATGTGGGCTCTATGTGAGGTAAGAGAGACATACTGCATTTCCCAGTGTGATCAAGGTAACGGCAGGGAATATATGACGCTTTGTATGAGGTGATAGAGATAGACTATGCTTCCCAGTTTGGTCTGAGTTTATGGCAGACAAAAAAAATGACTGCTGCACACTACAGATAACATTATTCAGTTCTGCATGAAAATGCTGCTGCTACAAAACACAATTAATGAAGCACTGCAAGACTGTAAAGCAGGCAAACAACACACAAGCTCATAATGCACAAAGCTGCACACTATATTATTCAGCAATCTGTGACCTTACAGGCAATATGAAGCTCATAAATCATAAAGAATAATATTAACCTCACTGCAAAATTTTAAATTGACCTCAACAAACTTTTCAGAACCCAGTGAAACAAGAAAAAAAGTTTTTAATAATTAAAGGTCCTTCAGACAGAGAGCAATTAAACACAATATATGTCTATACTTAGTATAAATATGATCCCTCTCTGTGACTTTCCATTTCGCAGACAATTCTATTTTTATGGAGCATATCATTTAAAGCTATTAAGAAAATATGCAGTGTAAGCAGAAATAGTGCAAATTCAAAATCCTTGCTGCAGAATTTCAGGGACCTTGATTCATTTTGTGCATTCACCATTAGAGATGCCAAAAATAGGATAACATGCAGTAAGTTTAAGTGACATCTTTACGAGTTGATCAATAAATGAACTTATTCCGAGTACCTCAACATCCTGGACACTGCGGGGCTGTGCTTGGCATAGCATGCTTAGCAGCTGCAGAATTAACTCTTCCACATACTGAAGAGCATCTTCAGCAGATGAGAGGTTGGGATGAACTTGCTCTTGAACCTACAAAGAATAGAAATTGAAAGAAGAGGGTTATAACTTATCAATCGATAGTAAGAGCAATTGCATGTGTATAATTTTATTAAAAAAAGAAAGTTAAAGCGCCAGTAAACACAAAAAAAAAAAAAAAAAATCAAAATCAAAATTCACATTTAAATTTGCATGGCGGTTAATTCAAATGCAGCACTTTAAAATTAAATTCATTAATTTTATTGTTTTCTGTCTATTCTTACCTTTACTGAGAGCAGCCTTGTTTTAAAATAGACCTCACCCAGTTGGAACCACAAATTGAATATATATAGTAATCCGTACATATAACTTATAGTATAGGTATTGCAACATGTTTTAATTACTCCACGTTTTCATAAGACAATCCCAACAATGAATAATGAAACTTTCATTATGTATATCTCATGCAGACTGTCCACTGCTTCCTGGGGTGTATTGGTATGATATTAGTTTATTCAGGCACTGGTAATCTGTGTACTAGTGAAAAAAGCACCTCCTAAATTATTCACACTTTTAAAAAGGACATAGGGGTTTGCCCTTCCATCTCCTGTTAGAGTAAAGCAACACGAAGCATTTTGTTGTGACAAAATGGCAACACATAGCAGCCCATTCATTTGAATAGAAAATGCACAACCGCTTTCTGTTTAGTTAACACAAACATGCACATGTACAGAAGCATGGGGACCATGTTTTATAATTTTCCACAAGTGTTAAAAAAAATGTAGCATTACCCTAAAAGGTTAGCAACTCGCCTTTACTTTGCCAACAGTAAGATAAGCTTGACAAAGAGCCATCAGCAGCTGGAAACATTGCTTTTCCTGCTAAGTCCTGAGCCATGCGAGTCAATACAGACTTTTTAGAAAAGAAACTGGCAGAATATCTGTTCCATACTAACAGTGTCTCTTACACCGCTAATGATATCCAGTGTAAACAAATATATAAACAGGGCTACTGCAGACATCTACAAACCTCCCCCATACAAACACACAGATGTGAGGTAGGCTCCACTTATCCTTTTATTTTCACTTGAGATCTGAATATGGCAAACAAAAATGTATTTAATTAAATTCTAACATGTTTTTAAAAAGTATGAGGCACTGTTTTTACTCAGGCTAATTAAAAACAAAAAAGTGCCAGTGAGAGCTTGCCTGACACTGTGAAACTCAGCGTCTAGAATGTCATACTCAGGTCTAACAATGTTTACAGGCATAGTGGCAGACAAATGTACTTAGAATGCCACATCTTGGCATGATGGTCTTAAACACTAAAAACTTGTGAGTCGGACCATAAATCTGGTCTTGCCATAACCAATATTGGCTTTTGCGCTCAACAGATTGAATGCACTGAGGCCAGCGTGTGCTATCAATGGAATGATCCTCCCAATGAAGGGATTTGCAAACATAAGTCAAATTGTTTGATTATCTAGGCATTCAGCCCTTGGTTGGAACACCCAAATATGGCTGTCTACACCAGGGGTTGACAAACCGTGGCTCCCAAACCACATGCAGTTCTTCAGCTGCCTTTTTGTGGTTCTGAGCGAATCTTCCTCACCTCGCCCATGACCTCCGATGCTTCTTCCAATATGATGTCAGCAAGTCAAGTGATCAGGAGCGTGTGCTCCTTCCCCTTTGCGGCTCCATAAAAAAAAAATTCCTCAGTGGAGGAAAGAGCGAAATGGCTCCCTCCTGTGCAAAGATTGCCGACTTCTGGTCTATGCCAACCTTTACGCTAGGTACACTGGCATTTTTATGCACAGCGTATATACACCATGCATAAAAATAGCAAAAGCCACATAGTGTAAACCTATGGACTTACTTTGTTTGGGCCACACTAGTGTATGATGCACATACGCTGTGTCGGGAACAGTGGCTGTTGCATTTTTGCCAGCATATATATGCCGCACACAAAATGCTGCCAGATAGGAGAAGCCATGAATGCCGAGGGAGCATTCATACTGGAGTCGGGTAAGTCCTATAGAAATGTGCGTCTAGAAAACACGCCGCATATAAACGCAAGGCATATTTTTTAGATGTGCAGTTCTACCAATACATGGTGTGTATACGTAGTGTGAACTGGCCCTTAGATGAGTTTTTAAGACACTTCTTGTGGATGCTTCTTCAGTTTATTTATATTTTTAATGTAATGAAATTATCTATAATAATTACAAAATGCTTAAAAAGGGGACAAAAACAAAAAAAAGACTTCCTGTTAAAACGGAGGTGTTCAAATTTCAACAATCAGCTAAAACTGAGTGTTTTAAATTCATGTAATGAGAGTCTGATACTGAGCAGTGCCCTTCTAATAGTGCTTGGTTGTCAATAGAAGTATTGCTATGTTGGAGTCTGACACTAGTTTCTTGCATTGACACTGAAGTGTTCCTAGTGCTATGAGAAATGCAGGGCACCATTCCCTGCTAGAATCACTAAAAGCACATGGCTTTAAAATTTCCAAATCACAGCCCCAAAGCATAATTTCAGAAGCACTTAAAGTGCACCTGACACCTCAAAACTCCAATACTAAATAAGGTTCTACTAATGAAATAAACGTTTTTGTAAATATATATGTATTTTTTTAAAAATGTACCTTTATATAGCGTTTCTCACTGTCATTTTCCCTGCCAGTCCGACTTTTCTTTCTCAAGTCAGATTGGGTGGGGATAAATGATGATTGACATTAAAGTTCATCCAATCAGATGCCTTAAATCACAATCTGTAGAATATGTTAACTCCGGCACTCCTTATGTAGTTTAAAAATGCATCTCTTTATTAAATCTTCATTGAAAAGTAATACATATAAAATCAATAAGCCTACGCGTTTCGCGCTGTAGGTGCTTATTCATGGCCATGCATGTGTAAATTTTCCCTGCACTGGTACCTACCTCCTCTTCTGGAAGGCTTTTCCATGTATTTATTTACCTTCTCAGTTTAATTTCCCTCAGCTTCAGATTGTGCCTACAAGTGAGTACATTTACACTCTTGTGAATTACTTTCCTTAGGAACTCTGCTTGATTTATTTGAATTTTTTTTTCTTAGCACCTCTGTAATGTAAAAGTTGCTTGGATTACTGTTACTTCTATTTTTCAAAGACTGATTAAAAGTAGCCACTGGTATCCAAAATTTTGCAGTATGCAAGATAAATGACCAATATATCACAGTTGTCTAACTTGAGGGCTATGGAATGAAAGTTGCCCTCTAATAGATGCATTTGGCACCCAGCCTGCTCAAGAGCTGCTAGACTTTAAAAAATAATAATTTTTTTAGATAGGTTCCAGCCTTTTATATATTAATAATTAATACAGTAATAAAGAAACTGGACAGCACTGCGAAACATGAAAGTTTGATAACCAGTTCTTTTATGTTGGATGTTAATGTGATACAGAAAATAAAAAATCACAGGGCAGATTTTTTAGAATACATAACACAAATGGTTTAAGCAACACTTTTTTGTTCTGACCTCAGGAACATGCCAGGACAGCCCACAGAGGCTTAGACTCACTGGGAGATCCTTGTGCCCTGCTGGGCCAGTCTGATATTGCATGGTACTCTGGAAGCTGTAGTGTTTCTTAATTCTACAGTATTTGAAACAGAATATTCTTAATATTCTGGGAATGTTTTTGAAAGAAAAAACATGGTAGATTGAGCTGAAATCTTAACTTGCATGAAATCACACTTGACCTAGCTTTTATATACACCTGATATACCTTCGGTGCTGCATGTATTATCATGCATATTCATAGGGTGGAAAGAAACTAGAGATTTTTCCTATTTATTTTTAAAAACAGGGCATAATAAGAACAGGCTGGCTGACTACTCATTTCAATGAAAGCATGCATCAGTGCACCAAGGGCAAGTGAGACCTGTTTTGAAGGCATGAGATGGAAAACCTAACTACCTTTCTTAGCTCATTCTTTTTAAATTAGACAAAATCCGCATGCTGCAGTGCTGATTAGTCATCCACTCACATGTATGCTGGAGACTGTAATGATTTTTAGGCAGCCATGCAACATGAATATGAACCGATGACAAAACCAACACTGCAACAAATGAGCATATGGTTCAAGTCAAAAAGGGATAAATTGTCAACTGCAGACCACATACCATCCCTCTATATAAATTAAAGGGTATGAAAAGTTTGAATAAAACATTATTTATATTTGACATGTATACATATAGAAAGACAACAAACATTAAAATGTAAAAACAATTTTAGGATCAGTAGTATTTGCCTCTTATTTAAACAGTCCTACTCCCTCAGCCATTCTGAGAACAGGCGCTTCCTGTATAGTGCCCATAAGCACCGACTCCCAAGTGACATTTCTCAT
>WMED01020548.1:0-12133 GCA_019650415.1 Pipa parva
TGTTTTTCGTTTTGCGCTTTCTTACAGATAGTTCAATTTTGGACTACGTTTGTTTCCATTTTTATGCATATGTTTTGCTCTACTACAATTCCACAGTCCTAAACAGTGGGAAGTATTCTCTTACTGGTCTGCGTTAAACAAAAGAAATTGCAGAAAAACCATGCCTGAACATATTTACAAATAAGTAAATAGGTTGTCTTGTAGACAGCATTAATGATTTAGATGAACTAGAACAGGGTCAGAGGTTGGTTACTAACTCATTAAGAATATAAAATTATCATATTATACACTGGCTGAAGATACTGGGTCTGCTAACCTCAGAAAAAATGCAACTTTGTGAAGACTTCAATAAACTTTCCAAAATGTACAAGGTCACAACAATGATTTGCCTAATAAGCTTTTTTTTTCCATAGAATGATGCAGAGCACACAGCAACATCCACTGTAACTGGAAAAACTGAGGGTTAACAAGTAGCACAGGGATGTTTTATAAATAACATAAGGGCAGAGAAGCTTTGGAATTCCTTACCAAGAGAAGAGGTAAAAAATAGAGAAAATCAATTCATCCCTCTAATTAAGTTCTTGACAGCAGCTGGAGAAGGAATCCTTGCATTCAACTGACTATGTTCTACATATCAGTACACCAATTTCTTTCCTCTTTCAACAAGGATACCAATGTTATGAACATATTACACAGTGATGACTACCTCGCAGTAACCATGTTGAACCCAAGGTTTAAAACAAATCTAGGTTCTTTCCTGCAAACTGGTGCAGAGCTAAAGAAAAGCAAAGCAGCATTTTTCTGTTGAGCTGGCAGAGGAATCAGCTTCCTTCTTCCCTTCTTCAGCTATTCAAAAATCAGCTCTCCATTGAGTGCATAGCGAAACAATTAGAATTTTGTAGTAAAATATATTTCTGCTGCTGGTCAGGCCTTCTCTCAGTAGAATATATGGTCTGGCAATGAGATGACAATGCTTTTCCTCAGCTGCCCAGTCTCTGAATATAGAGAAAAAAGAGAGTTTAGGGCTTTGGGGAATGTAGTGACTGACCAACATAGAAGGTTGCTTTGAGAAGCTAGACTTTAGAAAAAACAATAACTATTTTTTTATTTTTTTCTAAGCCCAGTTCTTTCTATAACAATAGAATTGATCTTAGTGAGGAGGACAAAATTATTTTTGTAGGGTTTGATGAGAAGAACTGTGTAGATACTGGCAGCGAAGATGATATAGGTAATGATAAAGGTATTCATCAGTGCTACACAGCCTCATGTGTTTTGAACTTAAAGAGAGTCTTTAATTTTATTTCCATTTATATAACATTTTTGTATGTGTATATACTGTATGTGTTTTATTTTGTATACTATGTCAATTAATTTTGTGGAAAAGCAAATAAGACAAGCATTTGGCTTAATAATTTCAATCCTATTGGCAAGTGAATGTGAATTCAGACCTTAACGTGACTATTTGGACTGTCATGAATAAGCCCCAGAAGTGGAAGTCCCCAGATGATGGAAATCTCTTGGTTATATTTATCAAAGTGTGAATTTTCCCGTTCTTGAGAACTCAAGCCTTCTCTATTATCACATATTCATCAAAGATTGGCAATTCCCTCATAATTTTCAACCGTTATGACAAGAATGTATTCAGGCATTACTTTACATCATTTTGCTTCTAATGTGAAAAAATTTTGGATATTTATCATGTTTTGGAGTAACAATTCGCCCAGACATGAATACACAAATCTGTCTTTGCCAAATGAAAGAGGTGGACTGGGGAGGGGGGTGTTAATGGCAGCATTTCTTCTACTATTCTTACAGAGTTTAACTCAAAAGTCTTATAAAATATGGTGACCAGATGCCAACATATCCTAGGAATTGTCATTAAAATGAAAGTAACAATCAGTGACAATAATGGTGACCAAAGTTTGACAAAATTATGACATTATTCTTTCTAAGAATTCATTCATATCAATAGCCAGTATGTTGTCAATACTATATGACACTTACACTGATATTGTCTCCTTTAAACAGATCACTGTGAAGATGTCATCACTTCAATATAGCTGTTGATGTATATTTGCTTCAATACACCACCACTATCATTCACCTGATTTTGCTGAGAAAGTGCTTTGCAACAATTCATTCCATTGCCAACAACATTACCCAGTTTATTGAATATGCAGAATGGACTTTGTACAATATGGGCAAATTGTTCAGAGCTAGTACAGGGTTTTCATCAGCCAAGTGGATTTCTAATGGAAAATGTATGGAGTCGGTAAGTGACTTGCAAAATGGATAATCCAGGAGACACTTATTAACCTTAATTTATGAGGTGCTAATTCCATATTGTGGCTAAAGCATGTAAGATGCTGTGGAATATCAAAGCCCCTCATCAAATCCCACATAAACCCATCACATACTATGTAATGCCATTTAAATCTTTATAGACATGCTCACCCCTATGGGAGGAAAATGCAAGATTGAAATTCACACAGAAATGCCTGCATTTAAATCAAAGGCTAAATGGAAGTTAGAAACAAATTATACACCAATGCAATTTCAGAGAAACAGGTCTAACCATTTTGTAAACTGAATACAAGAAAAACTGTGAGAAATCAGCATTAAAAAAAGATTGTTTTTATTATAGGACATTTATAAATGTATACATTCAGTCATTCAATCAATTATTTATTTTGTTAAAGTTCTGTTTTATTCTACTTTCACCTCCGACAAATATTTCATTTTTGATTGTGTTGCACAATAAACTAGTTAATAGCCCCAGAGACTGACTGAAAAAAAATTCAAGCAGAAGAAAAAAAACATGTACCTAGACGCTTAACTTCTCCCTTCTTTACTAAATTAAAAGCCTAAATCACTACCTGTTCTCGCAACATGTTTACCCCAGCTTTATAGAAACAGATTTCCAGTCAGTCACAAAAACTGAAGTTCTTGGACATATTTATTAATGAGCGCTGAATTATTTTTAGCAAGTCATGCAAAAGAAGCAAGTATAAACTGCCATTTTATAGCTTCTAGGTAAAAACTGAAGTTTGTGGAATGATGTGGTCCTAATCTAAAAACAGCACTAAGATGATGATGATGTCAAGAACAGTGCTGGAGGCATTCTAAAGAATTTTAAATGTCACCAGTGGAGAGCATAAGCCTAAATTTATCTACACCATAGCAGGTAGAAGAACAGGGCCACATAATGCAAATGTATTGTTTCGTGCTTTTGTTTCTTCATGCAGATCTATTTTTCAGGAATAGTAACAGTGCTTGTTTATATTTTTTTGTTTTATTTTTCTCTATCTTACATAATCCTATAGGGCATATACAACTAATATATGTATGTATATAATGCTTGAAATAGCTGATTGTGGACACTTATCTTTAGTCAAAGAGTCAGGTGATTCAGATGTATAAATATATATATATGGATGTGTTTAGATATCTTGGGACCTAATTAGATGATTCCTCTTGTGACTGATGAGCTGCCATTGCAGTAAGTTGGCAGAAAGGAATCTAATTCACTATCATCCCCTGAACATAGAAAATACAAGATGCCATTGTGCATATATACGATTCAGCAGTGTATACTTAGGAAGCAAATGGAACCTGATCTGTAATGAGATGAAATTAGCATTATGTTCTATATATGTGTTTTGTTTTGTTTTTTTAATATGCAGCTTCTGCCTAGCAACTATAGACACAAAGTCTCAACAATGGGTGAAACAGAAAATATTTCTAGAGATAGTTTTGACACAATTCCTCTCAATAAGTTGAGAGCATTATATTGTTTCATATTTGAAGACATTGAGAGATTTTTGAATGTTTTAATACGTCAGATGTGTCCTCCAGGCATCACTGGAAAAAAAAGACTGAAACTTAGCAGCTTCTGCATACAAAGGGAAAAAGTCTTTTCCTGTGATGGATTTGCTTAATTGCTAAAAAGTCCCCACAATTGGCAAGTAATAGCAGCGAGTGCTGAAGCACTAAAAACAGTCTAGCTATGTAAAGCTATGCAGCAGTTTACAAGAAAACAGTGTAACCAATCTGCAATGCAATCTGCAGCATGGCTTTATTTCTGCTCTAGAGTTTTATGCCGAACATAATAGTTTGCAATTATTTTAACTACAGAGAAATCTGGAAGAAGAACACATTTGATGCAGTTCTTTAAGGTAATTAAAAGGAATAACAATATATATATGTGTGTGTGTATTCCTTAATCCCTACACCTGCTCTTAAGATCTACTACCACTTGTTATCAGTGTCCATGTGACCAATTATCTTTCAGCACCAGTTGCTTCTTAGACACGTGCTCATGTTCCTGAGTTCCTGCTTCATGCTATTTTTTTTTTTTTCGTAATGTCCACAGTTGCAGTTTTCGCCTAGAACTCATATCCTCAACTAACCTCTTTCCCATTTATATCCTGAGTTCCTGGATTTAGCTCACCAGCAATGGTACCAGTTAATAACAGCCACAGCTAGATAATGTTTCAAAAAGTCTGAACGTTATATTCTTTCCTTAAATGCACTGTATTGTGGTCTAAAATGACAACTGCAGGATTATGGGTAAGAATGTTGTGTCAGTGCAGTTCAGGGGGATCCTAAAACCTTGTCAGTAATCTTAGAATTTCTGGTCAGCATCTTATACAGTGAGAATTTAGTGCCATCCATTAGAATTATGTTGGTCTTGTCTTCAGACACATGGGTAATATAACCACCTTGTTTGAAATGATAATGTTATTTTTACATATGTCCAAATTCATTAAATATATGAGGTGTTTAGAA
This sequence comes from Pipa parva, assembly GCA_019650415.1. NCBI lineage: Eukaryota > Metazoa > Chordata > Amphibia > Anura > Pipidae > Pipa > Pipa parva. Next base: position 4,789 of record WMED01020548.1, read on the forward strand.
ATAATTGCTAATTAATTTAGAAGGTGATGTGTGCTCAATGACACAGTTACAGAACTTGACATATTTTCATTAAACGAAAAAGCATAATTAGGAAAACAGAAAAGACCCTCGTCTCTGTTACAGTAATGCTGAATATGGCAAAGTCTAATAGAAATGCATGTTGATTCTAAACACATCATACTTCTTCTTAATTAAAAAAACAAGTAAGATTCATGGCATGTTGTTATCATTAATCCTGTAAAAAAAAAATTGACTTACACACCGTTTTCAATTCACAGATGTCGTCCTAAACTGTAAAATGACAAGTGCAGCATTTTTCCCTCAGCCTGAAGAGTTATTTTTTTCCCCATAGTTCCAGTCATAAAAATTGAAATGAACACACACTCAAAAGTCATATATCTGTGTCACATGAAAAAGCATAAATGTTCAGTTTTGTAAGTAACTCTAAATTAAAATTGTAATTTGAACATCATCGCTATCCAGTAAGGTAATTGACCACTTAGGTTACTATACTCTACTGCATTTTTGATGATAACCATGTTTCCTGTGCCCCACTACTATGTTATCACTCCTTTGCAATGCTAATAAAAGTAATTAGGAGTGGGTACATTACCCATTTATTTCCCAGACATATATTATTTCTTTACAAGTTTAAATACAGTAAATACAATATTTTTGTTGAAACCATTACTACAATGCTTCCTAATTAATACCAATACAGTTCCCCCAAGTAATACCCATACAGTTCAGAGATGTCCTCCAATAATGGCCCAAGTAGTAAAGCAGCACCCCTAATAAATGCCCAGTATGTACAAAGCCAGTTCCCATCTGCACAAAGTCATATGGGGCATTTTTACTAAACTCGTATAGCAATACCCTGCTTGATCAATGTCGATATTTCTGATATCGATATCACCAATATCGAAATTTACTAAGCCCTCTCCAACTTTTTTCAGCTTAAACATGTGTTTGCCTTGTTGAGGGTAGCAATATTCCCTATGGAGATGGGACACTAAAACTTTTCTAAGTTCCTCAGCAGTAAAATAGGTGATATTGATATCATTATCTATATTGATAACAGACTCCATTAAAAGTAATGTAAATTGTAGTGGTATTAATGCATCAAGATCAATACTTTTTTTTCTACTTTACATAAATTAGGGGAAAAGGAAAAATGGGAGAACATGGATGAAAAGGATTAACTGATCTTAGTAAATATCCCCCTTAAAATGTAGTAGTCCCCATTATTAATTATATTAGAGTCTATAAAGAAAGCCCATTTACCTATTGTCAAGTAAAATAGTAATTAAGAAACTCTTGACTTACCTCCTAATTCAGCAGAGATCAATATCCCCCTGTAACAGCTCTCTCCCTTTCAATGAGCTCCCTGCTGTATTGAGGCATGCCCCCTCCTTTCTCTGACTTCCTCTTTCCACAGCGGACCTCAGAGGTCTATTTCTTTGACCTGAGGAAGAGAGAATATCTCTTGAAAGCTTGTCTATTTAAAATGACTGTTAGTCCAATAAAAAAGTTATCACCAAGTATTGCAATACTCATTTTATATATGTGTGATATATATATACTGTATATATACAGTATATATATATATATATATATATACAGTATATACTGTATATATATATATATATATATATATATATATATGAACTCCCACTAACCCCAATGTCCTTGTATATTCTTGTTTATTCGCACATAATAGTTACCTTACTTCAAGATCTTTAATGATGCTGTTATTGACTAAACATTTTGGGGATGAGAATTGTCCATGTGGCAGTCTGTTTTTGCTACATTTTCCTCTTCTTGTTCCTTTTTTTGAACATTGGCACTCCATGAATTTCATTTTAATCCTATACTATATACAGATTACAATACTGTTCTGTTGCTCACTGTGCTTATGGTGTGATAAGTATTACCTTACGTATTATAGTATTGCTAAATAATTTATTTTGGTCAGTAGCAGAAAAGACCATGATTGACAGTAAACATATCTATCAGGTGGTGCAGATAGCTACAAAATATTTTAATACATCTATATCTATCTATCTATCTATCTATCTATCTATCTATCTGCAAATTACTTTATGTTTAGTGGTTGTAACATGCACTATCATTGTTTATTGTTTATATACATTATTCTTACTATTTGTATAGCATAGATATACAAAAGCCTCTCCCAGTAACTTATCTACCCATCAGACTTTAGATTCAGGCAATAACACAGAGATCAGTATATGGGGAGATAATAACCATTAAATCTGTACAACTTCCAGAGAGCTTAAATAAGAACTAAACTGTGGCTTAATCCCTAGTTAAATCAATACATTTGATAGATAAGAATACAAAACAATTTAAAGAGCTGAGATTTGGCTTACTATTAAGAAATTATGAGCTTTTACTTCACATTATTCCCTCACAGTAGAAAGCATACACTTTTCTGTTTTATCATGTTACCTACCTCTATCAGATACTCACACACTATGGTCTGAGGCCCAGGTCTTCATAGAGCTCTATGTGTATTTGAGTGTCTAAGGGAGAGGGTGTGTTTAAAACAGCAAATTGGATGCCTTGTACTTTTAAGGAACAATACAATGCATAACTTCTTGATGGTGAGTTAGATTTCAGTGCTTTAAGTTTTATGATGTTCTTATCTATCAGACCTATTAATTTAAATGGTATGTAAATCCTATCTATAAAGAAATCCCCATTGACATATTGTCAAGCAATATAGTGATTAAGAAACTCCTGATTCCTCTTAATTCAGTAGGACTCAATATTCCTTTATAACTGCTTACTCCCTCTCAGCAATTTCCCTACTGTGTGTAGCCACGTCCCCTTCTTTTCCTGATTTACTCTTTCTACAGCCAACCACAGAGGCAGTTGAACAGCTTTCATCTTCACATGCTCAGGGGTTAGTACAGGCTTTTTACATAAGGAGAAGAGAAAGAGATTCTACACAAGAATGTGCTCTCTGAATAGTGAGTGATGTCACTCAGGTGGTGGGGCTTATCAATGCTATACAGGAAGAGCCTGTATATAGAAGGGCTGTGGGAGCATGGCCATTTAAACAAGAGGCAACTACTACTGATCCCAAAATCATCTTTTAGATTTTAATGTTTTAGTTGGCTTTCTATATGTTTGCATGTGAAATATAAATAATGTTTTTATCCAAAATTTTCATACCCTTTAATAGTGGATTAAGCCAACTTTAAGTACTTTTTTAACTGCAGCCAATAAAATTCAACTATCCTTGCTAGCTGAGAGCAATTCATTCTAAAAGGAAGTTGCTAATGTGGTACACTGCCACAACTATATAGTCTGCAACAGTATATGAACAGTGAAGGAATATTTACTACTGTATAATATGTCAGAGACAGGTCTCCCAAATTTCTAGCTTTTACAGAAAGTTTCTGATGTGGATTTGCCTCATGAGAAAAAAAATAAAATCACAAGCAATAACCTGTATAAACTTTAGAAATAAATTTTGTGCACTATTTAAATATCCCTGATTTACAAAATAGTAACAGATCTTAAAATAATGATAAAAATGTGCAAACTGTTCCTAGTGGTGTTTCCATAATGTTACAATATATGAAAATAAAAAAGAATGCTTGTTGATCTGCAAGATGCTTACTTCCCAAAACCTCTGTCATGTAATTAATGGTAATTGCTGAGGCTTCTTAGAAGAAGAAAAATATTCCTATATCTATCACTGATCAATAGGAGATAAAAGGTCTAAGGAAATACAGCAGCCAAGACGATTAATCATGCGTGAGTGCACAAACCTTACCAATCATTTAGAGATTTTAAAAATAGAATGTACAGCCATATTTGTATGGAATAGATTTGATGAAAGTGCTTCCCATCCAGTCTTAGGATTGTGTCACTAAAATAAAAAAACAACAGAAATCTATGTAGTTCAGCTAAAATGTAGCCTCATCAAACTTTACCACTAGAGATACAGTGCAGATTTGGCATGGAGAGTGGGTATCAAAGGCCAACCCCCTGGTGGGTGCCTTATAAAACAAATGCATTCAATGCATGCAGTAATCCTATTGTTACATTTAAATTAAGAAAACAATAATGTTGATTTGCCAAGTGGGTTTCTTTCTTAAAGAGAGGTTACCATAACATTTCCACACAACAGAAATTTAGCATGTTTGTGGAAAAGATTTTTTAGCCCATTTATAAGTAAAATATGCATATAGCAGGGATTATTTTAGCATTTGACAACAACTCATAAAGATACATTATTAGTTTTTTACACAGTTCAGTGCATAGCATGCAGAAATGATGGGTACACAGACTAATAAACATCAGTATCAGTTCTGCTAGATATATGTCCCAGTATCTACACTGTCTGGACAAGCTATGTAGTGACTTAAAAATTAATGCAATGCCCTGCAAATTTGAATGATCCAGTGACAAGGGAGCAAGGACATTGCAACTCTTACAACTGTAATTCTCTAATATAATGTAGACTATTTGTTAATATAAGAATAGTTTATTGTAGTAAATGACGCTAACAGGATCCTGGTTCTCCTCTCACAGTTGGGAGAGAGGCAGTGTAAGAGTTATTAGCGTGCCTCCACAGGGATTACAGTAATAATAACCCTTCCTGGGACCTGACTAACAGGATAACAAATAAGAACAATGCACTCTGCAAGTAAAAGTAAATAGTGGTGTATATATAGGCAATCAAATAGAATTAACAGTAAATGCCAATATGTGTCTTCAGTTGTCTAGCTGGTATCCCAAGCAATGAGATAATCCAGATACTGCAGATTTATTATTATAATCATAGGGAAACAAAATAATCCTCCAGAAGCGCTATAATCTACAGAAAGCTCACTGTAATATGCTGCACTGTTATCCACAGAAAGCTCACTGTAATATGTTGCACTGTAATCCACAGAAAGCTCATTGTAATATGCTGCACTTTTATCCACAGAAAGATCACTGTAATATGGTGCACTGTAATCCACAGAAAGATCACTGTAATATGGTGCACTGTAATCCACAGAAAGATCATTGTAATATGGTGCACTGTTATCCACAGAAAGATCACTGTAATATGGTGCACTGTTGTCCACAGAAAGATCACTGTAATATGGTGCACTGTTGTCCACAGAAAGCTCACTGTAATATGCTGCACTGTTATCCACAGAAAGCTCACTGTAATATGCCACACTGTAATCCATAGAAACTTCAATATAATATACTGCACTGTAATCCACAGGAGTTTCACTGTAATATGCTACATTGTAATTGACACAAGCCTCACTGTAATGTGCTGCACTTTAATCCACAAGAGTTTAACTGTAATATGCACCACTATAATCTACAGAAACTTCACTATGATATACTACTGTACCAGGCAGACAGGAGAGCATTTTGTCACTGCAGTTAAACTTAGTAGTTCAGTTATGGGAGCTGTAGCAGGCAGAGATTAGTCCCTCAATGACATCAGGTTGTCCCTCCATTTCCCTGCTCTTTTCTACCTGTTCTGGGAGAGGTTAAAGTACATTTCCCAGCATCCATATCCTAATGATGTCACCGATTACACAATCCTGGAAGTAACACCATAGAGGGAGCAACTGAAACAGTCAAAGTAAGTGATAAGCTTGCTCCCTACAGTAGTGTTTTGGAGGATACCTTTGAAAGAACTGAAATGAATGCTCTAGTTTGCAGGCAGCGTATTTGCTTAATTACAAGTTTTAAGCATATCACTCTAGAACAATGAGCTCTTATTGTGGATATGTTGGGGTACGTTGACCTTAATATTATGAGGTGGAGCACAAACTACTAACAAATATAAGTCAGAACTGTTGGTGCAACAACTGAAATTGCTGCACAAAAAAAAATTAACAAAAACAACTGCAGCTTTGTGACTCTACCAAACCAATATATTATATCTAATGAATAGGACACCGAATAATAATGTGGACTCAAATACACAGTGGGCCAAAATGAAAACTTGGATAAAGTCATGGGTCAACCTTAATATTTACTGAAAAAATGTCTACAAGTGAGTATGTTTTTCCTTCTCATCGGATATAGCGATTAATCTTTTCAAACAGGTCTGTCCTTTACATTTGTGAACAGATACTCTACTTCCCTATTTCCTAGAAAGTTTCCCTTTTTCTTTTCCACCTTTTAATTTGGCCATTTTTTGGGAGGAGTGGTTAATGTGACTGGTAGCATGAGGTCGCTAATTAATGTCAACTGAGGAAGGGGTGCTTGTGGGTCCTGCACCAGCATAGCATTCTGGGATTATAGTATTAGTGGGCTTAATAACAACATAGTGGGAACTTTCCAAAACAAAAACAGATTTTAGTTATCTAAGCTAGGAGGAAAGAACATGTTATCACTGTGCACTGTATTGGATTTTTGAAGTGTAAATTTGGGATCTCACTTTTTGATATAAATTATTTTTTGATAAGGCACTATTAGGTGTCTTTTTGTTTTGTTTGCAGCTTTCTTTTTAGGTTTTATGGTTGTCACTTTGCAAGAAAAGTTTTGGAAGATCTGGTTTTTTCCAATTTAAAGAGGCGGCAGCAAGTGTGTTCATTTAGGACTTTTAAAGTATTAAAGGAGAACATTCATTATCACTATTTTTATTGTTTGCTATCATTGTTGCATTCACTTTGAAGCACTGCTCTTTTGTGTATTTTTTCACTATACACATTTTTCTTTGCTGAAAAAAGTTAACACTTAAAGACCCTGAAATTTTTACCTATTACTTCTATTACAAATAGAAAAATATAGATGGTATGTCACATTTAATTAAGCTTTATCCAATATTTTGTAATATTCACAGCTCTGTATAATATTACTCCAAACAGACATGAATCAGACTTCAGTAAAACATCTGAATATACAGTCACAACCACAATAAAAACTTACTGTATGTTCATCCATTCCAAGCTTTCTATTAATGTGTGCCATTATACACTGCTCAGTCTGTATCAACTCATTTTATAAATGAGTTATGGCAGGCGATACAATTAAAAAACAGCTGTGCTGTTGAATAACAAAGACATGATGGACATAATTTACTAAAATTGAAAATTATTTTTTGACCTTTTCTGCCATTTTTCATCCATTTTTTTGGGCAAAAAACAGGTGAGAAAAGTCTAAAAAAATCTTTTTCCACTGCAGTAAATTTCACCCATGGAGTTAATATGTGTTAAACTATAGCAGTGGTTGTCAATTATTTTCTGTCCTGCCCCCCCTGGGAAGAAGAAAACATTTTGCGCCCCCCGCACGACTAAATAGTATAATTTGCCTGCCCAGCCCTCCCTGTTTCCAAGATTATCAGAGCACT
>WMED01020550.1:0-12132 GCA_019650415.1 Pipa parva
CCCCCCCCCCCATACACAATCCTCCAAACATTCAATTGGTCTTTTTTTAAAAAAAAATAACATAACAGTGAATAAATGTACATAGCAAATATCTTGTTTATTGAATTTTAAGCAATGCTTTTGATATGCCCATTCAGTGTTTTAATGCTTTTTAGCCCGTGTAGTTGAATGCTCTCTATCAGAATAGTCCTAAAGTGGGTCTATACAGTGTAGTGTCATGCTCTTCCATTTCTTTAAATGGCACACACAGTCCGTCTGACATTCATGGTACCCGTAGTTATCTGGGAACAAGCATTCTGGTAGACGGCCTTTCCCCAGATAAAACTGTGTCATAATTACAATTCATTAAAGATAAAACAAGCCTATTTGAAATTTGCTGCTCTTATGAAGATATCCATTTCATTTGCACTTCTGTCCAGTCAATCTTTATTACACGCCATATACAAATGAATTCCTTTGGAGCAGTGACAGATAAATGACATTTACTTTTTGTGAAACACAAGGGGCTTTACCATCCCAGCGAGGATCTTGGGTAGCTGGGCAGAGATCACTTCTGACATCATCTCTGGAAATTCAACACTAAGCGATCGAGACTGTAGAAACGTGTTGAGGCAATACAAATGGAGCTGCTTGACTAGCTGCGTTGAAGGAAATTGCAGAAATGTTAGCTACAGACATGAAGAACAATACATTTTTCCCCGTAATGTTTCCAGAATATGACGGTTAACCGTTACTACTTTAACCAAGATTTCATGAGTTTTAGCCTTCTACTGAACCATACCAATGCAACATTAAAGGAGTACTAAATGCTTGCTAGGACCAAGAGTGATTCTTAAGTGAGCAGAGGGAAATACTTTCTCTTCACTTCCTCTTCCTGTGTGATTTAGGCAAACAGAGCAAGCGCGGTAAGATTTACATCCTGCTACTGCGCTTGCTCTACAAAACCCACAGGAACAGGAAGTGAAGAGGATACATCACCTGTCAAGAGCAGAAGACATTGGCAAGTTACTCAGAGCAGAAATCAGCACTGGACCATAAAACAACCTACCAGTAAATATATTTTCCTCTCCCTTAAGAATCACCCCCTAGACCAGCGGTTCTCAACCTTTGTGAGACCGCGACCCCCGCTGACATCACCGCACCGCGCGTGATGACGTTTCGGCCGAACGTCATCATGTACGCACGTCACGTGGTGACGTTTGGCCGGAACGTCATCACGTCGCGCGTCACGTAGTGACCTTTCGGCCGACGTCACCCCGCAGGAACCCTTATAAGAAGGGTTCCTGCAGGCGCTTCCGGGTGTCGGCGCGGTTCTCGACCCCAGTGGGATGGCCTCGCGACCCCTGCCGGGGTCGCAACCCACAGGTTGAGAACCGCTGCCCTAGACCTAACAAGCATTTAGCACCCATTTAATGCTTGTAAAGCTAGCCATGTAAGTTAATAAAGTCCCCTATACTGAGTAATTACCATCACTTATCATATTGTAGTCATGCTGAGATAAAGGGCAGCTAATTTCATAGGCTGGATGGCAGAAAGGCAGGGGGCTGGCCCTACAGAAAGATTAGTTCTTCAGTCCAATACTGAAACAGTAAAGGCAGTACCGATACTATAGAAATTTAGGACTTCCTCCCATTGAATGTGATGTGTCTACGGCAGTCCTTGACTGCACATGAGTGAGTCATACTTACTTGCATTCAAAAGAGAAATACACCTCCCTTATAGTATTAAGAGCCATAGACCCAGGTGCTCTGGTAAGAAGACCAGTGTCCTCCCCACTGACTTAAATCCACATGAATTGAAAAATTTGGGACTTCCAGGTTAAAATCACGCTCTTTATTTATCAAATTGAAACATGTTACACGTTCCACATTACACGTTATGTGGAACTAACTACTCTGTCATGTTTCAATTTGATAAATAAAAAGTGTGATTTTTAACCTGGAAGTGCTGGATTTTTCAAGTCATGTAAGTCATATTTGGCCTGTGAGCACTTTTTATAGATTAGCGCTGTGTCAGAATTCTGATGAGGCGAAGCTAAGCCCCTCTCCTTTCTGAGATGCCAGATTTCTCTATTTTAGTGTCTGGCAGACTAAAGGAAAGCGGATTTGCATGCTTAAAGGGGCGTTTTATTCTGGAAGCTTCTGACTTTTGCTTCCGTTGGGATTTCCACTCATTTAGGGTAATTAATGTAATATTAGACAAAGGGAGTTTGAATAAACATATAAACCACGTTTGAATCACTGTTTCACTTAATTAAGACATACCGTTCTCCAAAGTTTCCACATGAACACTATAACACAATCAAAGAAAATCCCAATAAAATAATTGAAAAATATTCCAATAAAATAGTTGAAAAGGTTGCAAATTCATGTCTATGGTACTGGGAGTCAGTGAACCAACAAGGTAAACATTGTCCCTAAATAGAAGAGACCTGGTTCATATTGGAGAACGGTATGTCTTAATTAAGTGAAACAGTGATTCAAACGTGGTTTATATGTTTATTCAAACTCCCTTTGTCTAATATTACATTAATTGTAAAGATCAGAATATATTCCATTATATCCGATAATAGAAAAATCTAGAAGGGGTCCAATACATTTTACACCACAGTAGGCTTCTGCTTGTAAAGCATAAAAGGCTGTTGTAATTTCCAGTTAAGGACTACAGTGGGGACTACTTTAGTCTTATGGCTAGGATCAAAATTCTGGGGTATGTTTATTAATGCCAGATAATGGTAAATATCAATATTGAGCATTAGAGTGCACCTGTCGCCTCAAAACTAATAGTAATTTAGGTGGTGCTAATGAAATAAATGTTTTTGTAAATATATATGTATTTAAAAATGTTCCATTATACAGCATTTCTCTCTGTCATCTTCCCTGTCTGCCTGACTTTTCTTTCCCAAGTGTCAGGTGGGTGGGGCTAAATGATGATTGACATTATAGCTCCTCCAATCAGATCCCATAAATCATGATCTAAAAGGGATCTGATTGGAGGAGTTATGTCAATCATCATTTAGCCCCACCCACACGACTCAGGAAAGAAAAGTCGGACTGAAAGGGAAGATGACAGAGAGAAATGCTCAATAAAGATACTTTAAAAAAAAAACCATATATATTTACAAATATGTTTATTTCATTAGTAGAACCTAAATTATTATTAGAGTTTTGAGGTGACAGGTGCACTTTAATTACCTGTTAGCATTTTTCCTGTCGCCACTTTAATTAAAGAACCAAAATAACAAGAGAATGTGACAATGATTGCAAAAATGCTGAGTTAAGTCTCATAATGATATTTACTATTTTTGGGTATTGATATATATGTTTTATAGTGAGGTATATTCACTAATGTCTGAATTGTTGTGTATAAGTGCGAATTCGCCAGATAAAGACAGAAGCAATAGGCTGCTACTGTCGCAGTCGCGACTTTATTTTGGAAAAATTGTCACAATCTTAACATTAAAAAATTGTCGCAAGTTTACTTTATTTAATTCTCATATTTAATTCATAAAATTGCAATATGTGGCTTCTGTAAGAAATACATAATATGCATCCCCGGGTACTCCACGACTACCGTATATAAGTCAAGAAATTTAAGTTAAAAAAATCACTTAAAAGAGTATAGTCGACTTGTCCACGAGTAATACCTGTCATTTCCTGGATGGAGTCATTTGTGTCCGTGCAACCAAATTTGCTGGGAGGTGAAACGTGCGGCCGAACATGCTGGGAGGTGTAATGTGCGGCTGAACATGCTGGGAGGTGTAAAGTGCGGCCGAACTTGCTGGGAGGTGTAAAGTGCGGCCGAACTTTCTGGGAGGGGTAAAGTGCGGCCGAAAATGCTGGGAGGGGTAAAGTGCGGCCGAACTTGCTGGGAGGTGTAAAGTGCGGCTGAACTTGCTGGGAGGTGTAATGTGCAGCCGAAATGCTGGGAGGTGTAACGTGCGGCTGCCTGAAGGAAGAAAGGTACCTGTAGTACTTGCTGGGATGTGTTAGTGTAGTGTCGCTGGGATCTGTAGTGCTTGCTGGGAGGTGTAACATACGGCTGCCTGAAGGAAGAAAGGTACCTGTAGTACTTGCTGGGATGTGTTAGTGCAGCCGTGGCTGCTTGCTGGGAGGTGTTAGTGTAGTGTAGCTGGGATCTGTAGTACTTGCTGGGATGTGTTAGTGCAGCCGCGGCTGCTTGCTGGGAGGTGTTAGTGTAGTGTAGCTGGGATCTGGGATCTGTAGTACTTGCTGGGAGGTGATAGTGCAGCCACGGCTGCTTGCTGGGAGGTGTTAGTGTAGTGTCGCTGGGATCTGTAGTACTTGCTGGGAGGTGTTAGTGTAGTGTCGCTGGGATCTGTAGTGCTTGCTGGGAGGTGTAACGTGCGGCTGCCTGATGGAAGAAAGGTACCTGTAGTGCTTGCTGGGGCTAGTATTATTATGGTGGATGTTGATTGAGAGAGAGAGAACAGCACGCAGATTATTATTAAGGCCTATTGTTGTCACAAGCATAGAAAATGGTAGTTAAGGTGGTATTTTCTCCTTCTCCTTGTTTGTCACTATTTTTTGACACACTGACCACCACTGTGTTATGCTAACAAAAACCCAAGTTTTACTCTCGACTTATCCACGGGTCATAGCAAATTTCATAATTGTTGGTCCAAAAACTGTCTTCGACTTATACACGGTATTTAAATTATGTCAGTGGATTGTTTGATCACCATGTCTTGACCTAGACATTTATTATATAAGTAATAGATTTAAATAGAAAGAGACTTACTTCATGCATGGAGTCCATGAGTTTAGTAAGCTGATAGAAGCGTTGGGAGCTAGCAATTATACCTTTATGTCTTAAACCAATAGCCTTTGCCAGCTCCCTTATATAGCTGGACCTCATCTCATCAAAATTGTTCTGGCTTTTAAGGCCTTCCAACGGAACTGAAAGAATAACAGTTGTTAACGGAATCATCACAAGCATGACCAATTAATCTGGAAGATCGAACGCTAGGTAAAATATATTATGTTCAGTTCTGCAATTTTCGCGTATTTGTTCAATATCGGTTTCTATGCATTGGAGGCGAAAGAGTACTCAACTGAAAAGTGATCTGGATCGACCGTTCTAATTCACATGGGTGAAATTTATTAAAATTTTAAAAAAATCTCTCGGCACTTCAGCTATTTAAAAGCCACTTTTATTCCTTAATTAAAAAGATTCCGTATCCATCATGATAAAAGCATACAACACTTACGCGTTTCACGCCTAAACCACTTAGTCATTTATCATACTTTTGTCATATCAAAATAACTGCTACACTGAAATTATTGAAACTTTGGTATATATATATATATATATATATATATATATATATATACATATATATTTGAATAGCTTGTTTAATGAAGCATTACTGATATACCTTTACATGTTTTGCTTAATTACACTTGTGATATTGATTCTTAATGTTTCATTAGAGGACACTATTCATTCATTTAGAGGACACTATACTTGCTACCTTTGTATAAGTTTCCTATACCTATTCAGGGGTAAAAATACCACATGATTTAATGTTTATTACATATGCATGGTCCAGTATCATTAGTGTCCAACTAAGTGTGTATCTAAGAGCCCTCGTGGCATGTACAGATTCAGACTATGACTAAGTGCTTTATGTGTGAAACGCGTAAGTGTTGAACGCTCTCATCATGATCTATATGGAATCTTTTTAATGAAGCAATGAAAGTGGCTTTTAAATAGCTGAAGTGCCGGGAGATTTTTCTTTATTTGGATTTACTGGATGTTGGAGTCTCTCCATTTCCCTGGAGCACACAGAGTCACTATTGGGTGTGTGAGAATCTCTGCTTGTAGGATTGAGCCTTTTGTTGGATTTGCAATATTTTCAGTAATTTATTAAATGTGGAAAAGCCCGATTTCCCTTTAATGAGTTTATTCCCGAGAGATCTGAAAAGTTTCTAACGGTAAATATCGAGATTTTTTTTTTTTCGATTAATATTTTGATCAACTTTTTCGATCTCGATTTTTCGATAAAAAGGTAGCCATACTATTCATGTAAGGTATGGCTACCTTTCCATCAGAAAAAATTTGATTGAAAAGTTTTGGTCGGTAAATATCGAACGATTTTTACCACACGAACAGCTGAGATGTTCTCGGGATAAACTAAAAAAACGAAATTGGGCTTTTTTTCGGGCTAAATTTTGCCCTAAAAGTTCTTTGCCTGTAAATATTTATAGTTTTGTGGGTGTAAGTTAAATTGAAATATTCCTCTTTAAAATTAATATTGAAAACATTTTCTCAATATCCAAGCTACCTACAGTTAGCCGCTACATCTTAATTGCTCTATAAGGCTTTAAAGAGGAACTAAAGTGCTTGCCTGTCTAGGGGTGAGGGAGTTTGCTTGGACTAAATGTATCTACTGATGTTTGCCTTTTGTCCCCCACTGCCTCTTACTTCTTGCTCAGTCACTCTTTATTCTATAGGTTTCAGCATCTCCATCCAGTAGCACCTCCTGACTTTCCTCTTCTCCCTGATTGACACATGCCTAATGGGTCGATGGGAGCTGTAGAGGGATCATGATGCTGTAACCTTCAGGAACAAGAGTGGAGCAAGAAGGAGAATTGGCAAGGCAAAGGGGAGTGGAGTTAGATATTTTGCTGCACGTGTAAAAATGCATTTGTCATTTGTCTGGTATAGCTTTATCCTCAGACGAACAGTGCACAGCGTTTCGAGGAATTTCAACTCCCTTTCCCAAGTGCTCTTACAGCCCCGCATATTGCAATGAAGGAGATTACAGGGAGTCTAAATGTCCTTGACGGATTGATAAGTACAGAAACAAACCCTTATAAAACAGGTCTACAAGAATGACTTTACATCAAGCACTAATCACATTTATTTTTGACACGGGGAAAATGTCAGTTTTTCAATGGGTAATTCACAAAAGTTTACTCTGTCCTGAAAATAGGTCCTAAATATATCTTAAAGTTTTCACTAGAAGAAGGTGAACAATGCATTTTCATTCATTTCATTTCATGAAATATTTATACAAAGCTGACATCTTATGTCTTAACCAAGTTTAACCATTCACATCAGTCCCTGCCCCATGGAGCTTACAATCTAGTTTCCCTGAAGGCGCACACAGACAAACATAGACTAGGGACAATTTAGTCAGGCTGAAATGAAAACGATTACAACATACACTGTTTGGGCATAGTGTCAAATGTAAGGACATTTATGAGGTCAAAATAGCCGAGTGTTACATTTCTTTTGACAATCATGTGATTAACTGAAGTAGTTTAATGTAGAAATGATTTTAATAAGCATTCTCATGAAAAAATCTTGATGACATATTTATGGATATTTGTTGAGGAAGTATAAATATTTCTTTGGCCAAGTTTTTGAGAGATAACTGTAAACAAAACGGTTTTTCCACAGTCCTTTCCAGAATATACCAGCTCAGTCATTTCCCATTCTTGCCTAGTCGTTAAGCACCAAAAAAATGAAAAAAAACTTTATATCATTTCAGGGTTGGAAAATAAAAATAGCGGGCAGAGATCTATTTTATAATGGATGAAATAATGGATAATAATGTCATATAATGGATGTAATTGGTAATCCCTAATATTACTTTTTTTCAAACAGAAATGACAAATGTAACGTTACTCTAAATTCACCCCTATATTTCCCTTTATTTTATGTGATTTTACGGGACTACAATTCTTTACTCTTTGATGTCTATTCCCACCACAGTCCCATAGGTTAATTCTGGCTGCAACCCTTGCACCCTCTGTAGATATGGGTATTGTTGAATACTAAATGGCTGAGTCAGTAAGTAAAATATTTAAGTGGATGTATAAGTGCAAAACATACAGAGACTCATTGACCAATGTCCAATAGTCACGTAGATCTATGAATTAGCATCTATTTGCCACTTCCCCATGTTCTCTTTTCGAGCAAACTCTGCAAAGTGGCAAATAGGCATCCAATATGGACGGCTACGATAGTCGCGATCTTATGGAGCTTTTCACATAATTTTGCATGCGTGTGCGCAGGTACTTCAACTATTTATTGACTAAGATGTGGAGTGTATCGAAGATGCGAATGCGACTAGATGAACTGCTTCGAATTCCCCAGTTCGACTTCGCCACTTCAGACTGGTGAATTGAGGGGTTGATGGCAGAGCGTTAGCGTTGCATAAGGTGAAAAATCATTCAAAAGTTACAATGGTGACTGTGAATAAGTGACAACATGACCTCAGGAAAAGGAGACATTGAAGTAGAATATTCACAGAATACAGTTAGTGGGACAATGTGAGACTGACATCACTGCCCTTCACTTGTCTAATTTGCATCACTACACATGTGGCAGTGTTCGCCGCTGTCCGCCTGTGTATTCTCCACTTAGTCAACAGTGAGAAGTGAATTTGGGACTATTTTGGAGATATGATTGGAATTGTAACGAATCCGACAGGGGAATTTGCACTTTAGTCAATGAGGCTCTCAGTTTCCTTTTATTGTGGGTGTATCATTTACTTACTTGTATTCAGGAGTAACAAAGCTTTCATGCATAGAAACTCTTCATGGGTAACCTGTAATTTCACAAATTCTTGTGGCAACTGCCACATGGAGAGACACAAGGCATAGAACGAGGAGTCTTTCATTCTTTGCCTAAAGACACAACAGAATAGATCATCACATCAATGCTCAATACAATCTTGGCCAGCCATGTCAGTCTCCAAATAATGCCCAGACAACCCATTCCTATTACCTCTAAGAGGCTTTTAGTTTTTAACGTGTATCTGTACAGACATCCATTTATATATTATATTGACCAAATCTATCATCAGTTTTAATAGAAATACAATCTGGTTGTTTAGCAGGGCACGTTACTGATCTTTTTATTACGATACCTAAAAATAATGGCTAAAAATACATGATTGTCTACTGGCTTAGTAAAGGAACATCAAATATTTATTGAATCTCGTAATACATCAGTTTAGCAGAGCGGTTGGATTAGTGGATAACATGCTGCTGCTGGGGTTCAGCATTCAATTCCACATTGAACTTCGACAGCCTGGAATTTAGATGTTCTTTCCTTACTTGCCTGAATTTCTTCCATGAAACT
Organism: Pipa parva; assembly: GCA_019650415.1. Taxonomy (NCBI): domain Eukaryota; kingdom Metazoa; phylum Chordata; class Amphibia; order Anura; family Pipidae; genus Pipa; species Pipa parva. The sequence continues at coordinate 9,118 of WMED01020550.1, forward strand.
TCGGTTTCCCCGGAGAAACATGCTAGGTTAATTGACGTTGACTAAATTGGCTCTAGTCTGTGTCTGTCTAGGGCAGGGGTCGGCAAAGTTGTTTTGGGAGGGAGCCATTTCACTCTCTCCTCCAGCGGCGACAACTATCTTGTGAGATGCCAGAGGAGGGAGGCGTGTCCTCCCCGACCACATGACCAGCGACAGCCAATCAGAAGAACCGCCAGCAGTCATGGGCGGGACTTGTGCAGTGTGCTCCGAGAAACAACAAGGTGGCTAAAGAGCTGCAAGTGGCTCTCAAGCCGCACTTTGCCAAGCACTGGTCTAGGGAAACTAGATGGTAAGCTCTACGGGGAAGGGACTGAAGCAATTGATGAATCTCTACATAAATATCAGTGCAATATAAATAAGTAAAAACAAATAAGTAAGCTTCCCAAAAAGGTTTGCGCATTGGAAGAAAACTGGCCATAGTGATAGGGAACAAAGATTACTTAGAACTGGGACATATTTGATTGGGCTGAAGTAGTACGTGGTGCACCACAATAGTCAGTTCAGGGTCCAGTTCTCTTTAATCTTCTTATAAATGGCATTGGAGATGGCCTTAGAAGTAAAGTTCCCATATTTATAAATGATATAGATTGTGTAAGGTAGGTAAATCAGAAGAAGACATCTGCACAGCACAGAAGGATTTGGATGTAATGGGAAATTAGTTAAAGATGGGGCAGAAGTGTTTTAAAACAGATAAATGCAAGGTCATTGTAACACGCAATCTACACGTAAACTAAATGGGATAAATTTAGGTAAATCTGGGATGGAAAATGATCTACCTTTATTAATCCTTGGTTATACTACACTTAGAATGGTGTACAGGTTACAGTTCTCGGCAGCCATCTTGTTCAAAGAGGAACAAGAAAATGGTCAAAGGAAAATCCCCAAGGTATTTAAGCATATGGACGGCTTAAACTATACACAAAGGTTGAAGAAACATCTTCGAAGGAACATGGTTAATATGTACAAATATTTACAAGGTCAGTACAAGGATGAGTCTAATAAAATTTCTTCCCTAAGAACGAACAGCCGATACAAGGGCATTGCTGAAAATGGATGAATGAAGGTATTGCCACCAGCAAAGAAAGGTATTATTTACTGTAAGGGTAGTCAATCTGTGGTAGGTGGTAATGAGTCCTTCTTTGGTCAAGTTTAACAATAGTTTGGATGTCTTTTTAAGAATAAAAGACTTTTCTAGTTGAAAATATATACAGTAGGGCTTGATCCAGGAACATAGTATGGTCACCAACTATAGGATCAATCAGTAACGTTTCCCCTGCGAGGCTGAATTGTCAGTTGGCCCACATGTTGTTTTTTACTCCATTCTCTTAATCAACCAGTATCCAATTTGGTGAGATGACTGCCTCTTAGCAGTAAAACACTTACAATAAAGGGGCACTATAGTGCTGGTATAACTGCACACTTACATATAAATCTCCTTTATACTAAGCCAATTGCTGATACAAATAGTTAAAAAAAAATTAGGGAAGAAATAATACTTGCAGTTTGCTTTCCTTAATTAATTTTCCTGAAAGCTGACATTTTACTCCCCCCACTCCCCCTCCTCTTTCTGTTCTGTAAGTCAGGCAACATGAAAGAAAAAGCTGCCTGACTTCTATTGGTTAAGCAGTGTGCTGACAGAGGCTCCGGCTTGGGAAAGCTAATTTGTGTGCAGGCAGGTGTTAAGTAGTAAGTAGGGCAAAAATGTCTGGGGGAGGGTACCTTTTCATGGAAAACTGGCCAGTACACGTCACACACACATTTCCTGGTGCAGGAGTTTATCAGTGTTGTCTACTCAATCATTCTGTGTCACATGAAACAACCACTGGGGAGAAACACTTCTCACTAAGGTATAGTACTTCATATGTAAAATTGTAATCTGACTATAGTTCCCCTTTAAAAAGCAGCCCAATTTATGTTCCCTGTTTTCTAGCCGTTGCCTTCCAAGTGTTGCTGTTGGAGTACAGATGAATACAGATCACAAAATGAAAAGGAGAAAAACCATTTGACATACACCGCATACTTACTCATTTAATATTAAATCCGGCGCAAAGTAAAGCATCTGTCCGCTGACATGTTTATATGACCTCCATCCCATAGCAAACACCATTAGGCTCATCCAGGAATACTGCAAGAGAGTAATCTGATCATCCATGTGTAAATTTCTAAAGCCTGAAAGAAGAAAACAAACCAATTAAGGGTTAGATGATGCCTGATAAATCTGAATTAGTTCTCTATCACAGAACATACACAGTATCTGACAGGGTATACAAAGAGGCAGCTAGCTGCGGTAGAACACCAATGAATAAAAATGCCTTAAATGCCATTTCTAGTTACTGTATATTCAATCTGTGCTTCCAAAGAGTCTACATTTTATCTATAAAGTATTACTGTTTCCCCCTAAAATAAGACAGGGTCTTATATTAATTTTTCTATCAATTTGGATGCTTATAGCAGGTGCGGATTTTCGGAGCTCTCTGCATCACTTTGCTTGCGCATGTACAGGTAGTTCACCTATACATCAAGGGGGTCATTCATGAAAGTGTGAATTCGCCTAGCATAAGTGACTTCGCGTTTGTTGGCATCACTACGATCAGGAAGAGGTGAATTCACTTCTCCTTATTCATGAAGCAGCAGACAATGGCAGACGCAGTCACATGCGTAGTGAGGCGGAGTCAGTCGCACAATAGTAGGATGAGAAGTCATGCGGAGTGAGGAGAATTCCTCCAGTGAAGGGAAGTGACGTCAGTCTCATCATATCCCACTAACTGTATATACTGTAAGTGAAAAATACTTATTTTTATATGTCACCTTGTGCCTAGTTCATGTTTAGTAGTAGACTAATTTAGTCGCAGTCGCCATTGTTACTTTTGAATGAATAATCGCCTTACGCAACACTGGAGCCCTGCCATCAACCCCTCAATTCTCCACTCTGATTTGGCGAAAGCAAACTGAGCATAATCTGTCCTTCCACAGACT
>WMED01020551.1:0-12132 GCA_019650415.1 Pipa parva
TCTCGTTGCACTTGTTGTAATGACAATAAAGATGATTGATTGATTGATTGATTGATTGAATTTTTCCATTGAAATTATCAATATCATGGACTTTGAAATTGAAATTGAAAGTTTGGATCGAATTTTCAATATCGCAATAATGAAAATTCGATATCACGATTTTATTTATGTAATAAATTACTATTTGGTATCACAATATTGCATCAAAATTATCGATATTGTGATATTAATATTTTCAATTTTATTAAATGTCGCCCTCACTACAGAGTTTGAAAGAAGGCAGCAGACATATGCAATTGCAAAAAAGTGTTATAGCTTTTTTAGAATTCAAATATATATTTTTTTAATGCTGGCATGCTTTACTAAGCATCATACAGGGTTTAAAGACAGTAACAAAATCATTCATTTTAAGGTTTTAAAGGGGATAATATCCCTTTAAATAAGTAAACATTGTGTATCAATTATCAGCTTATCAGAAATTGTCATATTCTCAGATTTATTATCCGCTGGGGGGGGTTTCAATATTCTTTTGGTGTTACTGTTCTTTTAAGGAATACTCTTAACCCTCTTTAAAGCCTTCCACTGATTTTACAAGAAACTGTAAGACTTTTCTACAATTTCCCACCTCTTACAAGATCCCTTTTCCTGAAACCATTTTCATCCAGCCATGGAAGGTGCTCAATTGTCTTATATGTTCTGTTTTTATACAAGGTGATCATGTTAACCCTTAATTGCCTGTTTTTCAAGTTCTTTGAGCTTTAATTGCTTTTTAACACCAATTGTGTTGTTCTTCAACACCAATTTGCTACCTTTATTCAAACCCTTTCTAACTTCAGAGCATTTTTTCTTGCAAAAATGTGCCATATTTTCCAGTGTATAAGATGACTGGACATATAAGATGATCCCCAACCTTTCCAGTTAAAATATAGAGTTTGGGATATACTCACCATATAAGACTACCCCTCTTCCAATCCAAGCAGTGAACCTTACTGGCAATTGGCTGGTTGTTGTATACAAATCCTGCTTGGATTGGTCAGCTCTCCCCTCCTGTCCATCCCTCCCTGTCTCCAAGACTATCAGAGCGATAGTGCATCCCTCTGAACCGCCCTTGTATCCTATTACTGGTACCTCCTTCTCTGCTTCTCAGATCTTGATCCCGAGGACTGCAGTGAAGCGGTACAGGAACGCATGTGCAAGATCTGAGAGGCAGAGAAGGATGTAATTATACGGCACAAGTCACAAATACAAGTCACTGAGTTTATTTTTGTTTTTGCTTATAGACTTTCTATCGATTTCATTTTCTTTTACTAAAATTCTATATTAGTAATGTTAAATCATCAGACAGAGATTAAAAAGTTGTCTTTTAGATCTTTGTAATTCAAAATAAACAGATCCTGAAGAGATATGTAGCAAGATATTTTATAGTTATAGATATATACAGTAGATACATTAAATAAAGAATACTACCCAACGTTACTATCTCCCCCCCAACAGCCATAGAAAAATCATGATCATCACTGAGCCATCTTTATTCCTTTGTCAAATTCGAATGAATTTCATAATACTCTTCGCTTGATATAATATTATTTTCTTAGCAAAATATTTACAGACTTACACAATGTAAATAAGCTACAATTTCATTGGAAAAAATAAATCATTGATGCAAAAAAAGGCAAATTGATCACAGGGATGTTTTCCAGTAAGTAATAAATTACTAGGTATCAATTACGGTGTCACTTTTAATAAACCGTTGCATGCTAAGCAAGATAATTAGATTTTATTCATATTGAATTTTCTAAATAGCAGCAAATAAAACATTTATCATTTCTTAAAAACAATAAGACTCTCTACAGCTTTCCCACTTCTTCTAGTGGAAGTTATTCTTCCTAATGGCCAAGCTAATTTCCTATAAACAAACATCTTTTATTTCTCTAAACCCCAATAATCACTTCCAAGCTTTTGAAAATCTCATAAAGTGCACCTGTCACCTCAAAACTAATACTAAATTAGGATGTACTAATGAAGTAAACGTTTCTGTAAATATATATGCATTTTTAAAAATTTACCTTTAATACAGCGTTTCTGTCATCTTCCCTGTCAACCTGTAAGGAGTTGTACTTACCGGCGTTCGTTCCAGCAGTGTTCCCCTCACGAGTGCGCACATTCATCGCAGATGTGTGCCGATAACGTAAATACGCCATGGTCACGTGATCTGGACGTGGCCACATCATGGTGGCGTGCGCCTGATGTGAGTAGACGCAGGGGCCCGCCTGCTTCTAAGCCTATATAAGGCTAACTCACATCAGAGCCTGCACCCGATTATAACTACAGTTTGCTTGGTTATTGGGCTATGTTTAATGTAATCCTAGTGCCTGTCTCCTTATCATTTTGTACTGTTAATAAAGTGTTCTGCCTGTTCCTGAAATATCTGCCTAGCTCCTAATATCCCGACTTCTGCTATTCTACGAATACTGCCTCCAGCTATTCTCTATAGTCTTGCCTGTGCTCAGCTGACCTTCATTCGAACCACCACTGAACGGCTACCTTAGGGGTTGCGACCTGCGTACTCTCCGCAGCTAAGCCCAGTACCTCCTTGCAGGTATTTAAAGGTGAAGACCGGGAAATATCACATATCACTTTATGCCAGAATTGTAAATTGTAATTAAGCGGTATTTTGCTCCAAACCAAAAGGAGTTTGTTTCTTTATTTCTATATAATACAATAATTCCTTCATTGCAACTTAATTTATGTGGCCAAAAGGTCAGCACACTGCTTAACCAATAGAAGTCAGGCAGCTTTTTCTTCTCATGTTGCCTGACTTGCAGAACAGAAAGAGGAGGGGAAGCGGAGGGAGGAACATGGCAGCTCTCAGGAAAACTAATTAACGGAAACAAACGACAAGTATTATTTCTTCCCTAAATGTTTTTTTTAACTATTTGTGTCAGCAATTGGCTTAGTATAAAGGAGTTTTATAAGTACAGTATGTGTGCAGTTAGATCAGCACAATAATGCTCCTTTAAGAACTAGTCATGTCATTTGAATCTTCCAAACATGTAAAAGTGACTCTCATGTTGCTCATCAGTTGGTTACTGTAATTAGCTTATGTTTTTCAAAGAGTTTAGCTGCACCAGTGAAATACCACTGTAAGGTAAGGTGAAGATTGTCGCTGATTTATATCTGCTATATGTTTAATCTGTTTTTCTGAAAATCCTGAAATATTTCTGCCAAATATAAAACTTTCTTTTAGAAATATTTGTATTTTTACTTTGGTATTCAGCAAGATAACAAAACAATCAAATGTTAGAAAAATGTTAGCAATTACTATTTGTGCATGGAAATTGATAACATTTTGCTAATATTTGGACACAAACTGAAATTGCTAATATTTTGCTAATATTTGGGCACAAACATTTTCCTAATATTTGGACACAAACTGAAATTGCTAACATTTTGCTAATATTTGGGCACAAACTGGAAATTGCTAACATTTTGCTAATATTTGGACACAAACTGAAATTGCTAACATTTTGCTAATATTTGGACACAAACTGAAATTGCTAACATTTTTCTAACATTTGGGCACAAACTGAAATTGCTAACATTTTGTACACAGAGTAATAATTCGTGTAAAAAAAAGTTTGCAAATTGCTAAAATTTTTATGCAAAAATTGAAGCTTTCATTATAATGGCGCACATTTAATGGTAAATAGCTGTTATTTTTTAGCACGTATTTTTACCATTGCGATGACCCCACTTGATACATTTCCCCCTAATATTTCGGTGCATCCAAATTGTTTTGGTATCTTTGTATTCTACAGATAAATACAGAGATAACTGGTTTCTGTAACAATTGACTACACAAGGCGAGGGAGAACATTCCAAATACAAGGCATTGCTCAGATCTTGTTGGATTAGACCATGTTGTTCTTGAAGAAATTTGCAAACTTATTATTAGAGCCAACTGAGGAGGTTATTCACTAAAGTCCGAATTGTTGTGTATAGGTGTGAATTCGCCAGCTAAACAGTCGCAAAAGACTGCTACTGTCGCAGTTGTGTCTTTATAATGAGAATATTGTCACAGTTGTGACTTTACTATGGAAAACTGTCACAGTTGCAACTTTAACAATTGTCACGGTCACAATTTTACAATGAGGAAATTGGTACAGTCGCAGATTTGCTATGGGAATCCGCTGTTTGAGAATTCGACAGTTGAATTCTCACTTTAGTGAATAACCCCCGAAATTTATTAAAACGATAACATCGACATCGCGATATCGAATGGGTTTTTACCAATATCGCGATATTGAGAGAATCAATATCGCAATTTTACCGATATCAATATTACCAATATCGCGATATCAAATTTCGGCCGAACCATTGATTTCAATGGTAGAACGGCTGAAAATTCAATATCACGATATCGGTAAATGGTGATATCGGTGCTATCGGTATCACACTATCGGTAATTTACCAATTTTGCCCGGACACAAACGGAAATTGCTAACATTTTTTTACAGAAACCAGTCATTAGTGTAAAAAAAGGATGCAAAATAGGCGCACAATTTTACTTCTAATAACAGGTCTTAAAATCGTTCGAACCTTCATAAATCAAGCGCACCTGGTCTTAATAACTGATTTTCGCAAAAATATAAAACAGGCGCAGCTGGTGCAAAATGAACGCAAACTGAATGATAAATTGCTAATAAATGGACGCAAATTGCTAATTAATGGAAGCAAAGTAATTTGCGTCTATTTTTTACGTTAACGTCACTTGATACATTTCCCCCATTATGTATAATAATATTTTTTAAACACAGGACAGGTGTATTCTGGGTAACGTCCAAAATCATGCATTTTGTTAGATAACTTATCATTATACCTTTTCTAAGCAAACACCTTGGTCTGTATGATTAAGAGCAGAGTGTATCTGCAAATTGTATATTTTCATGTGTGTCCCTTAAATGAGAAACCAGTTTAGCTAAAGTGATTTGTATAAGCTATTTATATATATATCAGTATATGATTGAATTGAATCAGCATAAACTAGCAGTGGAGGAATATATAAAAGCCAAACAACCTCATTTCATCAATCTGCAACACTGAACTAAGCAATAGACTTATGCAGAGAGGCAATGAACAAGTTAAAATTACATTTCTGGCAGATCCAATTGCTGATTTACTATGATAATGAAAACCAGAAATAAATGACTTTAATTCAGTTTTAGGCTCCAGTGACATAAGAAGGCTCATTTTCTCAAATGTCTTGAAACCGTTTAAATAATCCATCTTCTAAAACATCGTAGCACAAAATAATTCCGGTAATGACAAATAAGAGACGTTGCTTTGCTTTAAGTCGTCACCTACATTTTCTAAATTGTGCGAGTAAAGGTGTTGGACAACTTCTTCCCAGTAAATTTGAAATTCACACAGGAATAAAGAAACAAAGATCTACTGATAATATAGTGACCTCTAACAAGGTGGCGGGCCTTCAGCAATCACAGAACATTGATTAGTAAAGCTCCTCTGTACGGACCTGCATATTTATGTAAGCTCTAAGATAAAATGCCACAGCACCATCTATCAGCATAATATATTAAACCACTGAATATCTGGATCATGGGATTAGGACTGTATATTTCTAAATGCTAAATCCAAGAGCTTTCTGGCAAGGTTGTCAAAGGGTCAAAGGGAAAATAGAGTGGAATGCGTATGCTGGGGGTGACTATGAATAATTCTGATAAATAACCGAGTGATAAATATAAAACAAGAGAAGGAATGGAGGACCCACTGCTGATTTTTATTTATTTATTTCTATTTTATACTCATTATGATTTCATGATGTGTTATCAGTAGTCATTCCATATGATTACTACATTGCATATTATCTTGTGTTATCATAAAAGGACAATAATAGCAAAAAACAGAAATGTCCCATCTGCTTTTATACTATTGATTATTGAACCCGTTCTTCTCATTCTGTATTGAGTAAGAGCCTTCAAGCTGTTGGCAACACAGAATTTTTAAATCCAATGCAGAAATGTATAAGCAGGCAATGGATATTGTACACATTACTGGAGATTTGCAGGAAAAAGTAGGAGGGTTTAAAGGGAAAATTGATATTGTGCAAATTAGTCCTTTAGCACAGAATACATGTACAGTGTTGTATGGAATATTTATCTTCTCAGTCATGTAACTACAATAATTTCATCTTTTCAATAAATGTGCCTGTATTGGTAAATCAGGGGTTTAAACATTGTCAGGGCCTGAGCCAATCAGCACCTGTTCTAGTCTTTAAAAGTCTTCCCTACCCCCCTCTTCCTCTCCAAAGTATTTTGGTTTGTGTTAAGCATAGATTTAACTAAGGCTGGGTTCACAATAATTGATTTTCAGCAGAGCTGGAAAAATAGTCTCCATTGTTTCCTGGGGGATAGAAGTCTATTGTGTTTTGCAACATAGTGTTAGGATTCTGGCACTGAAAGGGGTTAAGTTCTATGTTTCCTCTGACCAATCAGATGACCCCACAGGGTTTTTAACTGGTCCACTCCCCCAAACCTTTGCCACAGTATTTTGGTTAGGTACTAACAAGGTGATTCTGGTTCGTTTGTTAATATTCAGTGTGTGTTTAAGCCTTTGTATTCTGGTTAGGTTATTTTCTAGTCTGGGTGTCGGCAAGTTTGTTTAGTTAAACCTTCTTATCCGGTGCCTTTCCCCTGTTCAGTGGGTTAGAATTGAGTGTGTTTGTTCAGTGCTTCCCACTAGCTGTTTCCGCCTCCCCTTTGGCGTCCTACTTCGCCATTCAAGGTTTCTCTGCGGGTGAGTCCCAGCTGTTTTGTTATTCCCTTTCTTTGTTGTGCTTGATTTTAAAAGGGAATTTGCTACATGATTTTAAAGGGGAATTTGCTACGTGATTTTAAAGGGGAATTTGCTACGTGATTTTAAAGGAGAATTTGCTAAGTTATGTTAAAGGGGAATTTGCCAAGTTATGTTAAAGGGGAATTTGCCAAGTCTTGTTTATCCTGTATTAGCAGTGTTTCGTTGGTAAGGTTAATTGGGTGGGAATTGGGTGAAGAAGCTAATTAAGTCCTGCACATCTTGCTTAGGGGATAGTGAAGTACCCCTGAATTCTCCTGTCCCAACGGAACCCTTGCCCTTCAGAACTCAGTCCCCATTGATGTTATTTTAACCCTTGCCCTGTTAAAAGTTATTTACTGGTTAAAGACATAACTTGCTTTTGCCAGTGTCCAGCCACTTGGGTCCAGACCTCTAATCTCTTAAAATTAGTCTGACACATAGACTCATAAATATTGAGCCTAATTAAACAAAATCAGCTGAAAATCAGTGTGAACCTAGCTTTAATCTCTGATTTTGTCTGTATTCTCAGTGACTTTAAGCCTGAATTTTTGGACTTCTCTCTAACTCAACCCTTTCGGCTTTGTTGTTCTCAGTACTCCTTTGTCTACCTGGTTTTATAATCACTGCCTATTATAATGACTAAGCTTTTGCCTGCTCTATTTAATGTTTAGCTGTATCAGTATCCGCTTCACTCCTCCCTACTTGCACAGTCCGTGTGCACCGGATATGGGGTAAGATTGGGATTTAGTGCTCCTCACTGGTGGAGCCAGCCAAACCCGTCTCCCACCTCTCTTCCAGAGAATCAGAAGTTGGCTGCAATTAATTCTGGGGGAGTGGGGTGTGGCAGAGCAGCATTTTCAGGCTGCTGTACTTGTTCCTCACTGCAAATACCAGTGTATGTAGAATACTCTCTCCCCAGCTATAGGGATCCTTCCTATGTTAATTTTCTTAATTCATAACAGCATGGGGCTGTGATGTAGTGAGTAGTTAGTGAGCAATATCATTCATGTTTGTATATTCAGAAGTACAGTGTTGGACTAGAGTGGTTGGGCTCACCAGGAAAGAGACCAGGATCCTCGAGAATCATCCCATGCAGTTTAAAGCATTGGCCCACCAGGAGTCTTACTTATGTTGTGGTGTGCCAGGCCAATACCTCATAAATATATATAACCGTCCTTGCCAGAACATCTCCACAACATTCAGTAAATGAGTCTTCATACTGGATGACTTCATTGTGGGCCATCAAGGGTAAACTAAGGGTTATTTACTTTTTTTGTTTAATATAGGTTAAACTTGATGAATTTGTGTTTTTTTTTTTTTTAAATCTGATTAAATGTGTAACCATTGGGATAAAAAACCCTTATCAAATGTGATAATGCTGTATTATATGCATACGGCATTTTGTGCTTTTTCATTTAATGTAACTTAATACATATGCTTCATAGTAGAAGAGAAGGGAATAAGATGTACATAAAAGAATGTATAGTATTACTGTAAATGTAATTATGGGCAGACAATGAAAAATGAGCTCTGTAGCTTGCTGCACCTCTCACAGCACATGTTCATTTTCTACAATGATTTCAGTAAGTGAAGATCCTACACAAGAAACAATGGAAGTTACCTACATGTAAAAGAGACATCTTTAATGTTTCCCTGTATTTCCGTTCTACAGAAGCTTTCCTATTCATCTGAATATCTGCCTCTAATTAATGTCAAGGTTCATAGCAAAGCAGCATTCTGTAGCAGTTAATCGCTAGATCAGCAGACTACTTGGCAGGCTCATTTATCACACTTCCCTCTGTTATGGCATTGCTGACAATTTCTATTTCGGGTATTTTTTTGCAGCTACTGTACATGGTAATGGCCCCATTCCAGATTTCATTAGCAAGACATCTCCGTTTCATGTCTTACAGGTGCATAGATCCCAAGAGTTCTATCTGAATTATTACCACTGGCACTGCGCAAACCTATTGGCCGGAGCTAAATATATATCGTTTAACCACTGCTACAAAGACAAATGTAACGCAGTGATCCATGTGTGATCGTAATTCAGATCATCTCTCTATATTCCCAGTGCAGGCCAAATAAAAAGGTTAAAGGATGAGCTCAGAGAGATCAAACACAGAGAGACAAACACTCCTTCTCTTTGGAATGAGATCTGGTTTATTGTGTGACAACACACACTTTTTATACTTTATTCAAGAAATAGAAAAAAGGGTACAGTCCCACCTGGGACGGATTATAACTTCATCTATGACTATTGGTTACTAGTTCGATAAGTATTGCAAACATCTAAATACATATATGGGCTTTCACATGCAGCCAGCTAAATAGTAGAATTGTTATTCTAAGTTTTTGTGAAAGTATTGTGAAGACCATAACTCAAATAAGTCTGGCGTCTTTCTTCTACCCTCTCCCCTTTCTTTGTCAGTCGCAAAACATTGTGATAACTTGTTTTTCTCAAATTCCTTAGGCCAGGTCACAGTTACAGTTACAAGGTAACCTAGAGTATAAAGATTGTAAAGCTAGATACATAGATGGATTCTACAGAACCATATATTGCGCATGTTCTGCAATCACACTTGCACCTACAGCTATCAGCATTCACCTGTAGAGTAGCTGGACTCAGTTTTCAATTAAGCAATTATTTTCATAAGTAGTCTTTTGTTTTTTTTCTTTTTTTATTATGATTAATTATCACAATAATTACTGTATCAATCTCTGTTTTTCTCAGTCTCAGTAAATTTCACACAATTTTTGGAGAAAGCTATGATGTAAGAATCTTTAGTTATATTATTAGTTCTGATTTGTCAGCAGGTCAGGCCTCGGGTACTAATCTTCTAGTCATCCTTGGTGGCCATTGTGCTCCATGTGAATCCTAAACTGGATCTTCTACCAATGTCCAGATAGTTTAAGACGATGTTTCATAATAACTATGCCAACGAGAGAGTCCCTTGACAGTCCCTACAGACTGTAGTATAGTGCAAAGTCGGTGTTACTGTCATCCCACATTCTCAAAAAGTGAAAAATGATTTATGTTGTATACTTCTTAAAATGAAACACTATAATAGGGGATATTTATAAAAGTTGCAAAGTTTTTGGCTTTGTTAACACCGGTGAAATACTGGCAATATATTAACATTTTCGCTGATTTCTAATGCTGCACCCTGAAATTTTCACCTGCTTTAGGCTGGTAAAAGCCCATTATTCCCTATGGAGTTGGTTCAATGATTTAACCACAATCAGATTAGTTTTTGTAATTAAAAAGAGCCGCAATATCAGTCTGAAATGGAAGGGGAATTGCATTGAAACCACTGCAAAGTTGACACATCAATATTTATTAATATCAGTCTTTTCCTATATCTCCAACTAATTTTCAGTCCTGTATAACTCAGCTAAATCAAAAAGTGTGAGGAAATGTACTTCTAGACGGTCGCACCCGCAGCAGTCTTCTCTTGAGTGCGTGCGTTCATCATGGTCACATGCTGATGACATAAATATGCTGCGGTCACATGCATCAGAAGTGGCTACATCACGGGTGCATGTGGGCATGTCTGCCTCCTTGCCTATATAAGGCTAATACACTTTAGTGCCGGTGCCCGATTATAGAATCCATATTGCTATTATTTATGAGCTCTGTAAAGTCAGTTCTGGTTCCTGTCTCCCTGTTTGCCTCCTGTTATTGTTAATAAAGATTCTGTCTGCTCCTGGATGTTTATACATATTCCTGCTACATCTGATTCTCTGCTCCCAGCTAATTTCCACGAGTTTCTTGTACTCTAGCAGTCCTTCCTACGTACCACCAGTGGACAGCTACTCTAGGGGTCGCGACCTGGGAACTCTTGGCAGCAAAGCCCATATCCCCTTGCGGGGGTCAAAGGCGAAGACCAGGGAGTTCTTTAGACTCTGTGCCCTGGGGTTATCTAGTACCAAGTCCCCTGTGGTTCTATTCTGATGCCTCCTTCTCTGCTTTATCCTAGTGTCAAATCCTAACAAAAAGTCTTGCAAATTGAATAATAATGTTGAAAACTGTATAAAGAAGACAAAATGAATTGAAAAGTTCAAAATGATCTCGATAAATTTCCCCTTAGAAGTATCTATGGTGACATACGTACATGGGAAATTCCCATTTAGAAATCCTTCCAAATAAACCAAGTTAAACAGGGAACTGACTAATTGGCAGGGAGTGGGGATTTAACAGGTACCATTCCTTCTACATACTTAGATAGTTTTGGTTTGCTATAGCACATACCCATCTCTTTACATTCAAGTGGCGTTTCTAAACCTAGTCCTGGATCTTTGAGTAGGTTGAAAGACCATCTAAGCAGAAACATAATGGTATAATATCTGATTTAAAAGACTGAAGCAGAAAAAAAAAAATTGATAAAGACCTTAAAAGAAAAACATGAATGGGAATTAATCACGGCTCTCAAGAAAGTATCTACTGACTGATGCACCACACATTGAACCCTTTCATATTTCATAGATTCAATTCTTTCCCCATTTCAGGTTGTATTTTCTATCATATTTTCCACATTCTGATAAGTTATTGCTCTAGGCCATGACTCTTTGAACTGACTTCCAGCTGTATGCATTAAATATTCACCTTTTGTTTCCATTGCAATGATTATTTTACAGGAGCCACAGTAAATTTCCACTCTACTCCTTTTGTATTCTGGAAACTAGATAGTACTCTGATGATTAATATGCTGACTGTGTTCTTTTATTTTTTATTTTCTGTTTTTAAATAGTGACTGGTAGACAAAACCTTTAATCTATTCATTGTGTCAGATGCCAAATACAACTCTTTAAATATCCAGGATTTGGTATTCATTAGACGGTTATCATTTACCTAAGTGCAGAAGATGATAAGAAATCTCCTTGTGACCTAATAACTTTTACAATGTTGTGAACAATTGGTTGTCAAGCATTTGTAAAGGCAGCAGTAGTGTTTCTGTATTAGAAAGTAATTTCACAATAAAGGTTCCATTTTATTATTATATGGTTAGGGAGGGCAATAGTGGAATAAATATTAATGCGGAAGAAAAAAATGTATTTGTTTCAGTGGAATCCTTGTTGGATCTTTAGATAAATTGCATAACAGGTCAGTGACTCGGAAACCAAGAATAACTAGGAAAATGGTACAAATATTGAAATTTATATTTACGGCATCCTCATTCCAAACACTCAAATCCTATTCCTATTATGTATACCCTATATCCGGGCTATTCAATTAGCGGCCCGGGGGCCACATCCGGCCCACAGACCCCCTTTGACTGG
>WMED01020552.1:0-12132 GCA_019650415.1 Pipa parva
GTTTCCAGACACTTGCCAAGGTCTCCTTCTGAACTTAGCCTTTGCTCCTGATCCTGACAAAATAAACGAGACCTTTATTCCTGCACCTGACACCCTGCTTGTCAGAATGGATGTGGTGTCATTATACAGTAATATACCCCATAAAGATGGCATAGCAGCATGTCAAAAATTTCTCACATCCTCCCCAGACCCAGAATACAATACAACTAATATTATTACCACACTTATTGAATTTATCCTCAAAATTTCTTTACATTCAAAAAAGACTTCTACCTACAACTCATGGGGACCACTATGGGAAGGAAAATATCACTACAATATGCAAATTTATTTATGGCAGACCTGGAAGAAACCTTTTTGGCCACATCATAGCTTAAGCCACATATCTACTACCGATTCATTCATGATACCTTTATGATATGGACTCATGGGCAGGTGGAGCTAAAACATTTTTTTTTTTAAATTCACATTTCATGCGACAATTGACTTAAGAATGTAGTACTCCCCAGATGCCATCTACTTCCTTGATACCGCCATAACCTTAAAAAAATAACCAAATTCACACATCTATATATATATATATATATATATATATATAAATCCCACTGGCAGATGCAGATATCTCCATAGCTCGAGTTTCCACCCCCGACATACTAAGGAAGCTGCCATTTATAGCCAAGCCATCAGATACCACAGAATATGCTCAGATCCAGTGGAAAGAAACAAACACCTTAATACACTGATAGGATCTCTACAAAAAAAAGGGATACAAACCCAGAATCATTAACAAAAATATTAACCAAGCTCGGAAACATCCAAGGCAAAACCTGTTAAAATCAACACACGAGTGCCACTGGTAACAACATATAACCCCACACTGGAAAATCGTAAAGGAGTTATAGATGATCAAACCCTAAAATAAATCTTTCCTAAATCTCCAATCCTGTCTTTTAGACAACCACTCAACCTCAGACAAAAATTAATAAGAAGGAAACTACATATGGATTATACGGGCATCACACTACAAACTCTGTAATAACTTTACTAGCTGCCCAATGGTGACTGATAAAATTTAACTTCACAGGATCATACAATTGCACATCCAGCAATGTGGTGTATCTAATAGAATGCAGTAAATGCAGCAATGCAATTTACATTAGTGAAACCAGCCAAAAGCTGCAGAAAAGAATGAATACACACAGATATACTATACAACATCACAAAGAGGGAGATCTCTGTGTTACTGTAGGACATTACTTTTCAGAGGCTGAACACAATGTCCAAAACATGGAAATAAGGGGAATGAAAGGACACTTTACCAGCACACAGGAAAGAAAAACATTTAAACTTAAAATGATCACATGTTTTGACTCAGAACTGTGGACTGAATAATGACATTTGTTTTCTCAGACATTGTCAGTAAGAACAAAGTTGTATTTTCCTTCTTCCCTCCCATTCTACCCCTCAGTAACACACTGTGCCCACTACCCACTAGACCAGGGATGGCGAACCTATGGCACGCAAGCCGTCGCCATATCCTACCTTCAGTACAGGCCGCGGACCCGACCTGAAAGTTTTCAGGCCGGATCCGTGGCCTGTACTGAAGAAGTGCACACGAGCAGGGGAGATGTCCTCCCCTGACGCGTGTGCGCTCCTCCCCCGGCGCTAGCATGATGACATCACTCACCAGCACTGGCACTTCGGGGAAAACCCGTGCCAAAAAGGTTCACCACCCCTGCACTAGACTGTCTTAAAGGAACAGTATGGGCAAAAAAACCCCAAACAAATGTAATTATTCATGTTAATTACTAACTCTTAATAAATGCATTTTATTATCAATTTAAAAAAATAAAATTCTTACCTGTAAAGAAGTGCTGTGGCATGCTCTGCCAGCGACTCTATTGCATCCCAAGTCTCCAGATCCCTTCTAAGATGTGCATCCCTCTCCAGCCATGCTGATAATGAAGCCCCGCCCTGTCATTTCCTGCGTCACATGAGAGAGCATACATGTTATCAAGGGAGGACATGTTTGTCATAAAATGTCAAATTGGAAACGAATTCTCTAAATCATTGTTTGTTGAATAGACACATGATTGTACGCACTTTGATACTTGACTACCAAAGTGTGGAGATGGAGATGCAGATAAACATGTTTTATGAAGATAAATAAATTATAAATTATCCATACAGCCTGTATGTTTATAGATTTTTCACTGATAAAAGGATGAACTGGTAAAACCATGCCTTTAAAACTAATATGTATAAAATACACATAATGCAGGGCGGATAGGACATTAGCTCATTGTATAGCTGGACTGAAAACCTTTGCAGTTTCAGAGCACATTAGTAACAAGCTTTGCAGTGTGGGCTAGGTGTATGGTTAATTTCTGATAAATACATCATATTTAATTGCAACTGTCTTACACACAATCCAAATTCAACAATGCAGTGATCTGGGCTATACGTTAAATTAATTTACCAGTTGTAACAATATTTTTAAGTCAAACTGTTTTTCCCCAGCTCCTTAGAAATACAGACTGAGCATCACTGATTTAGGAAAGGGGCGTATATAGAGAATAAAGATGTCTGCCTCCAGTGACAACTTTACAGGCATTAGTATTCACTTGATGATGGGCTGTAGCACTTATGAGTTGTTGTAATAAGCCCTATACATAAAGCACCTCATTTTTAGTCTAAGTTTTTCGGAGGCCTTACTTCCCCTTTAAATTTGTCACACACCATGTTTCCTTTAGTACTGCTCTGATCTGATGAGGGAATATCTCTCGAAAGCTTGCCTTATGCAATGAACTGTTAGTCCAAATAAAGTATCATATAATACTACAGTACTCATCTTTCTTACTATTCAACTGGACTAACATGGCTTAAACCATTTTTGTGTTCAGTTTACCCAGAGTCATGAGTTATTTTTCCTACCAAGCCCTATTTACCTAAAAATGTGTTTTATGTTACATTATATTATGTAAGTAAGAGTTTACTGTTCCTTTCATAAGTACAATAATTCAGTTGTTCAATCAAGTATTAGTATGTCATATAGACAGGGGTATTTAATACAGTTTGCAACAATTCTTAAATTTTTTATTTGGGTAATTTTTGAATTGTTTAGTTTTTTCTCAACTTTTATTTCTTGTTTACATTTTTGTTCTTGTTTATATAGTCTGGGTTCTAGCGTCCATTAATCTACTAACCAGCTGCTCAGTTACATGACCAGTAACACCAAAAAATTGGTCTTTAGATTGGAATGGCAGTTGTTGTAGTTTGTTGCAAATCTAAGGGGCAAATTAGGTGGCTGATGGCAGTGCTGATTAGATAATGTTGGTAAAGGGATAACCTTATATACTTCACAATTTTTATCCTTTTGGAGGTGAAGTTAACATTTTTATAATATTTTAATAAAACCAAACAAAAGTTAACATGGTTGAAAAAATGAACACGACTCTCATGTGGATTTGATTTAGTCATCCTAGGCTTGTTTCAGTAAATCATAGATTTGGGTGCGTCTAATGGTTTTTCAAAAGAATATTTACTTCTAATTAGCCTTCTTGGTGGAAATATGGCTACTGTAAGTGAAAAAGTAATATCCTTTACTGCCATTCTCAGCATTAGCTTATAGTTAGGCTGAAACTGAAGTGTGCTGCTATACATGGTAACACTGGACTAGTTGCATCCAGAGTATTGTCTGTGATAACAGTTTCTTAATATTTTCGGAATTTTAAACCAAGGCCATCTTGTTGTGGTCCCCGAGGGCTAGTAGCAGTCTCTGAACTACTTTATTCTACATGAAAGATACCTAGGATTTTGGCTCCCATATTCTTGGCCAGCCAGGTTACTATCGTAAAACTAGGGAGGTTTATAATAAAATGAGACATGGCTTAATTCCAATTTATTGCTGGCACGAACAGTCCATTACTCTTTACCTTTTATATGCAGAATGTAAATCTTTCTACCTGCTTCAGTCATGTCATTTCATTGCTCTGAATGCAAGCTGAATGTTTTCTGTCAATTGAGAAGCAGTGTCTTTTCTTTATAGACTTGGTTTCTTCTATTTGTGTTAAAAATCTCTAACAATATGGAATTCAAAGCTGAATCAAACAAATGAGCACATTATGCACTGTTACTTTCTTCCTCCAGGTGTTGAGTGTGGAATAAATGCAGATGTTGACAAACATCTGGAAATGGGGAAAAAACTGTTAGCGGCTGGACAGTTGGCAGATGCATTATCTCATTTCCATTCTGCTATAGGTGTGTATTCTATATTCATTCATATTATTATATTGCTTATTTCTTGCCTATCAGTGATTGCATGCTTTGTATTTTATTTCTATGTTGCTGTTAGTCTTTGGTTTTGTTTGGCTCATATAAATCGAGGATTTTCTGCTCAGGCTTTGTGCTCCTTCCTCTGCATTCCATATCCCCAAGCTCCACCTTTTCTTCTTGCCAGCACATACATTACTAAGCGCTTAAGCACACAAGTAATACGTATATTTTCTCACATCCTGTTAAATTTCACATAAAATAAAACTTTATTAAACTGAGAATAAGGAAATTCCAGTTTTATCATAATCAAGGGGGAAGGGTGCATAAGAGGAGATATTGTACAGTAAATAGGGTGTATGATAAAGCATTTTTTTTTTTAATAAAAGGAAAGGGACAAACAGGAGAAGACCTAATCATAAAGTATTTTTATTTTACCCTTTGTTTACAGTGAATGTTATATAATCCCAATTATCTGGCATCTGTTTTTGAAACATGTGTGCCAGAAAGTCAGAATTGTACTGTGATTAGATTTGTCTTGTCTATATTACACTGTGGTCTCAATATTTACTATCGTCACTCACAGTTACATGGAATACTATCTGAAGAGCTGATATAACTAATGTAGATAACCTTTTGATCGGTGGCCTACAACTCCCCTAAGGGATGCAACCCCGAATCCATCATACATTTCAATTTACATGCCTCAAAACTAAGTAAATCTACAGGGAAGGATTCCCACTTACAAAATGGATAAGTCTGCATTAACTCATATACCCAGACACTGACCTTTCTAACAAAAAAAAGAGGAGGGGGGTGGCAGAAAGAGATCTGCAAGAGCATAATTAACCCGCACACCTAAAACGTAACTTTTATTCTTATCCAGTTAAAATCTGATAGTGTAGTTGAGTGCCTTATAGTGATAATACATGAGTAGTTATAGTAAAGAAAAAGCACTCACAAGTGCTATAGAAACTGGAATGTCCAGATTATAGTTAATGCACACAATCACTTTATGTTAGAGGCTTAATTGTGTATAAGGCCTGATTGCGTATAAGACCCTGCACCCTATAAGCACTTTTTTCATGTAATATGTCTATACCACTAAAGAGGTGGGTTGCGGTGTGTTTTTCTGCTCACAATTTTTACTATACTGACCTTTCTAGTACATCTTAGTGGTGTCATCTCAGAGTATAGCTGAAATCCATATTTACCTCACACTAGCTCCACTACAAGAGTGGGAGAAAAAGAGGACATTCCCTCCCAGAAGATTCTGTATATAGGGAGAATTAGGCAACACTTCCAGGGTTGGACCAGATACAGGCTAGACATGGACATCTATCCCTCTGTGGGACTTCAAAGGACCACCCAGCTACAGAAAGCTGAAGCATAAATGAATATTTGAAAAGCTAAAAATGAGTGATCCTTTTACATTTAGTCAAATGAATGTATAAAACCTTTTATAGTCCTCCAGCTCCCAGCACTGCATAGTGTTATTTAATTCTTGTGTTTCTAGGCAGAAAAGCAAAGTGGGCTTACAACATTATAATTGGATAATCATGCATACATGTTAACTAGACATAGCTACATACTGTTGGTGAGCACATTGGTGGTACAATACAAATAGGATTTTAAAGTGCATGGGAATACAATACCTGATAATAATTACATATAATTTTAAAATACATGGCAACAATTGGATTTATGCAGTTTAATTGTTAATTTTATTTTTTTTTGAAGATGGAGACCCAGAGAACTATATTGCTTACTACAGAAGAGCAACGGCATTCCTGGCCATGGGCAAATCTAAAGCTGCAATTCCAGATTTGAGCAAAGTGATTGAACTAAAACCCGACTTCACATCAGTATGTAATACTCCTAAACTTCAAAGCTAATTTAATTACCCACACTACTTCTGTCTGGATAGAGCAGAGGAGTTTTATTCCATTTTTTAATAACAGAAAAGCTTACTGCTTTACGCGAGTTCTCTCTCCAGACTTCAAGCTGCTGTATTCTGTATAGATATTACTGGTAAATGACCACTATTGTTTGTGCCCTGTGGATAAATGTGTTCTAATTCAGCTTTATGCTTGAGCATCTGGTTTTGTTGGATCTGATTTAAAAGAAGAAAGACCCAGTTAAATAGTTGTAAGCATTTTTTATTTATTATTTGTTATTTCCGATCTTTCCCATTAAGCGATAGGCTGAGACAGATGGTTGTTCTTGCTATTCTTCATTCAGTATAAAGCCAATTTATTTTATATTTAAATTAAATCAAATGATTATAGTGCAAATCATTTACCCTTACTTGTCCCTCTTCTCTGTTCTATGTCTCTGTCCTTCTTTCCTGTCCTATATCTGTATTTAGCAAAGCAGGTTCTGCATTATTAGAATATCAAAATGATTTAATTCAAATTAAGGGTTCTGATGCAAGCCAGATGTTGCAGGCGAGAAGGGTCGCAGTAGATGAGCCACAGGACACATTGCATTTGAACATTGTAGAGAAAATCACAGCTAACCATGCCATTTATCCTTTGTATGTATTGATTTATCTGGAAATTTTATGTTGGGGGAAAAAAAAAACTATAGTAAGTAATTTTCGAGTGTACAAGGACATAAAGTTTATTCATGGCGCTAACGCGGCACATAAAATGTCCCAAAATTATAGATGAAAAAAATAATCTACTATATACAGTATGCGATGTTTCTTGGTTTTAATATTAACATGTATTAAAAAGGTTGCATTCAGTGCCCTTCAGATATACCCATATACAATGCAAAATGCTTAGCAAACAAATGCAGATACAATTCTCTAAATCTATGAGACATATGCATTTACAGATCTTAAATTAAATTTTAAATGGATACTGAAGGCTTGGGGCGGTGGTTTTAGCTTTATATTTCATTTTGCATTCATTCTTTGTTTATGAAGAAAGTCTCAGAGAATGGGTCCCATCCAGTGTACCCTAATATTTTGCGAGACAGATGAGGGGCTGGGGAATACTGAGAACCAAATGCGGCACCTAAAGGGGTATTCAAGGATAAAAAATGAAGTCCAAAAAATATGGTACTGAACAGTGATTGGTATTATAATCTGTTTTTCAGGCAAGATTACAGAGGGGACAGTTATTGCTTAAGCAAGGAAAGCTGGAAGAAGCAGAAGATGACTTTAAAAATGTGGTAGGTAATTGATTTTAACAAAACTAAGTGCAGTAAAACAAAGAAAAGTGCTACTTAGTGGTATAAAAAGGAAAACGTTTGTGGGAAAAAAAAGATAATAAGTTTGTCCAATCTGAAATTTACATATAGTTCCTAAATAATGCCGTGATTGCCTAAGCAAAAAAGTTTTGGAAAACTGAGCCGTAATCAATTCCATTATGTCTATGCAAATCCAACTTTGTGATTGTAATAAATGTATTTGATTGTGGACTACTTCACAGTACCCAAGGGCGAAATTTAATAAACTCGGAAAAGGCTGGTTTTGCCTTTCCGAGTTTATCCCCGTGAGATTTCTGAAGTTTCTCGCAGTAAACATCGCAAGATTTTTTTCAATCGATATTTACAAACAGAAACTTTTCGATCAAATGTTTTGATAGAAAGGTAGCCATGCTTTACATTATTAATATGGCTACCTTTTCCATGGAAAAACTCGATTGAAAAGTTTCTGTCGGTAAATATCGATTGAAAAAATCTTGCGATATTTACTGTGAGAAACTGCCAAGATCTCACCGGAATAAACTCGGAAAGGTGAAATCGTCCTTTTCTGAGTTTATTCAATTTTGCCCAAATTTGTGTTAAATAGAATTAGTTTTGAATGCATCTGAGGTAAAATACTGTTCTTGTGAAAATCTGTTCATTTCTGTTCATGTGATGTTATAGTACTATTCCCCTAATCAGCAGTCTGTGAGACCTGTTAAGCCTACAAGTAACTACTATACAAGATAAACCAGGAATTGGATTACTTGGTTTAGTATTGCCTTGTAATATAAGCTACAAAATGTATGTACAGTATAATTGTAATTATAAAGTGCCACAAGTTTACGCAGCGCTGTACTATTCAGCATGTGACATTATGAGCTCTTTTTATATTTATGGTATCATAACTAGAACAATGATATTATTTTTTTTTTATTAAAAGGAAAACAATAGCTAAGATGCATCATTCCTATTTTAAGTATATTATAAAGCAGTGCAGGAAATTACAGTAAGAGGTGATAGTTCCACGGCAGAATGAACAGCCCATAGATTTCAAATATCGTAAAATCGTGTATTTTTAGCATTTTCTTATTGAAAATCCTTTGTTATTGTGCTCCTCATGGTGATGATAGGAACACTGGAAGTAATATGAAAATTATATGGAGTAGATGATCTGATACAGAGAGCTATATATAGATTAATAATTACAGATTCACAGATAAAAAGAGGTTTCTTCTTCAGACTTAACCTATATCAGTAGGTTTTATTCCGCAAGGATGAAAATGCTATTTTTCCCATTAATAACCAAGATTCAAGAGTTTTCACTTTTTTAGTTCAAGTATTATCCCTGCAATTGAACTACAATATTATAATTAGTAATGCAAAGCCTTTAGTTCTGTATCAGATGTTTTCAGTCAATTGCTTGCTTGTTAATTAACCAGGTGATTGTAATAAGGAAAGTTACAAGTTATTGTCAAAGTTATGACAATAATATGTCATAACAGCTCATGGCACTGAAGATCGTGTGGACCTACAGCAGTAGCTGCATCTAGTAACAACCCAGTAAAGACTTTATAGGCAGAAGTGAGTGATTGAGTGGCTAATAACTGTGAATACAAATCACTTAAAAGTCACAGATTTATAATTTTTCCAGGATTTGGAGGAAACGTTTAAACAATATAATACAAACCAATTCACTTATGTCTATTAGAAAGGTAATTCCAGTTCAAGGAAGTAGGTAAAATATCATTTGCATTTTAGTACCATTGTTGTGTGTGGTTCCTATTGGCATGCATGCCCTTGCTATGGCAAGGAATTTGCTCTGCCTATAAAGTCTTGTTTAGCTCCGAGCTTGTCTAATCCCTTACAGCATACAGATGAAAATGCTCTATAAACCTGCTCAGCTGGGATAGGAAACATATTCACTGTTTACATGCCTAGAGTCCCTATTCACTATATTTAACCCTTAAGAAAAATAGCACCACCATGTATAAATGACATGCATAAAGTATTAATGAAGGCATATCATGGCAACTGGATGGCATTTATACATTGAAGATTGTAATAAATCAAGTTACAGAAAAGATGTGTGAGTGCCATTTTAAGCCCCTTACATAGACAATGTCAAGCTTTAAACTTTTATCTTTAAAAATATGGAGGTAATGCCCACACATAATATTATTATAATGCACAGAATCTAAATTTGTGTTTTCTAATCTTATGTTTGTGTCACATATGAAAGTATTGTGGCCTACAGAGGTGACCTATATTATTGTATAATCTGTTACTATACAAGAATGTGTAGAGTTTGTTATGTTAAATCTTATCTTGCATGAGGTATTGAAGAAGTGATTTGGTAAGATTCGGTTGAGCTTTTCTTGGTATTCCTAACGTGCTAAAAGGGCAAGACTAATAATAAAAAAAAGCCTCATTGAAGTCTGAATTGCACAATAAATACATATTCCTCTTTAAAGGGGAATGTTGGCATGTATGCACTACAAGTGTTGCCAATTCATTGCCTTTAATTTGCATACTGGCACAGGCTGTGCCATCTGCTCAGTATTTAGAGGACACATAAGTGGCATTTAGAGCAGTGAAACTAGGCAAATTGGTGTTCAACCAATGGACAGCTAGGACAGGTGCTGTGCAAATTTTCAGTGAATCGTCTAGACCAGTGTCAGCAAAGTGCGGCTCGCGAGCCACTTGTGGCTCTTTAGCTGCCTTGCTGTGGCTCAGAGCACACCTCCAAAGCCCCGCCCACGACCGCCGATGGCTCTTCTGATTGGCCTTCGGCAGGTCAAGTGGTTAGGAGAGTGCACTCCTCTCTCCTCTAGCAGCTCACAAAATAGTTGTCGTGGCTGGAGGAGGGACAAAGTGGCTCCCTCCTCAAAGAAGTTTGCTGACTCCTGGTCTAGACAATTGTATGGATGTGTGAGCAATGTAGTTTCACAAGTAGGAAGCTTAAAAGAGCACTGCTCCATCTGAATTAATATGTGCAAGATACATTGTTTATGGTAAGTAATCCATGTTTTCTAACTGGCAATTTTTAAAAAGAATGCATATATTTTACGAAAGCTCTTTATTGAAGAGTTACTATAACTCTTCCATTTCACTCATTCTCATCAATAGTCCTGATAAGAATGTTTAATTCACCTGTAGCTGACTGAACAGACAAAATGCAAAGCCCAATCAGATGTATGTATGTATAATTTTATTTATAAAGCACCACAAATTTATGCAGCGCTGTACAATTCAGCAATACAAGTATAATACAGACATTGGAAAAGTGCATTATACAGTAAAAGTATAATATCACAAAGATACTTCACTTTAAGGGGGTTATTCACTAAAGTCCAAAATGTTGCTTATAGGTGCGAATTTGCCAGATAAGGACAGTCGCAATAGGCTGCTACTGTCGCAGTCGCATCTTTATAATGAAAATATTGTCGCAGTTGCAACTTTATTATGGGAAAGTTGTCACAATCTTAACATTAAAAAATTGTCACGACTTTACAATGGAGAAATTGTCGCGGATTTGCTATGGCAATCCACTGTTTGCGAATTCGACAGTCAAATTCGCACCTTAGTGAATAACCCCTTAAGTGCTAGGTTGTGGTTGACACAAGAGGTTGGAGGTCCCTGCCCTGTAGAGCTTACAATCTAAATGATGTGAGCAAAATGTCTCTGTAGGGCCAAATGTTTATTTTTTTCCAAGAGCTAATACAGTAGAACTGTGTTATAAATAACCTTTGTATTGCAACTAAGCACTACTAATTATTAAAGTTAACTTCAGTGTTCATTTAGATATACTGTATAATGACTCTTTGGATTTTATTGCTCCTTTTAAGAGCAATATGCAGTGAAGGCTAATGAGCAATGTAACTTTAAAATTATTCCTTAGTTAGATATTTTATGGTGCATTCATATCTGATACAAATGAACCAATATGTTTATCAATCGAACACTATGTAAATGATAATTACCATTCTGTGTGCTATGTAAGTAGCTACAAATTATTTAGTCTTCCTCCAGTAGATGGCGGCCAAGTTATAAGAATGTATTTGATGTTCACTCTTCACTCTGAATTTTAAACTATATGGAAGTGTCACAGTGACCTGAAGCAGTCTGAGAAGTCATGCATTTCAAATAACCTGCTAAGATAAGAGTCTGCTATATGTCAAAGCACTGCCACAGATCCAATTAAAAAAGCTAAAAATCACATAACTTACTACAGTAAAGTTATTTTAGATGTTTTCCATGATCTCATCATAACCTGTATTGTGACGCTCCTCAGTATAAAATATGACCTTATTTTAAATTCAAGGCATCTATTGCCACCCAATTATACATTATAGAACACATTCACTCATTCACTGCATAGTTGGCATTCATTTTAACTTGCACTTCCAATTCAGCTTTCACATTTTTGAACGATTTAAGCAAAGAAAGTATGTTTTGTTTTAATTTATTAAAAAAAGACCCTGTTACTTTATTGGGCTTTCTGGGGCATTTAATAAATAAATACTTTCTCAATTCATGGCGTAGGATGGGTGTCTGTATAGGCAAAAGATCACCTCCATCAGGTTATGGGGCTATAGTTTAAAAAGTATAAGTCGACCTCGTGTATAAGTCGAGGTCAGTTTTTGGGCCAAAAATTTTGACATT
>WMED01020553.1:0-12132 GCA_019650415.1 Pipa parva
TCCTTTAAAATAAGATATGTGCAGTGTGCATAGGGATTTTCATATGTTTTTTAAAGTCCCTCCGTTGGTTTGAGGGACCGTGAACTGGCCCCTGTGTAAAAAGTTTGGGGACCCCTGCTATACATGCTTAAACTTTGACTGCAACATCAGTTATGAGTAGATAGGAGGCTTTCCACATGTATATTTTTAGGAATAGAAAATAAATTATTTATATACTGTAGACAAGCATTATGATCCCAGTAGTTGACAAAAAAAACAGTTGATAATTGTAGATTTGTACATGCAATCTGCATAATAAAATACTCTTATTGGATTTGTCTCTTCATATATTGCAGGCTTCTAATTATCTTGTGAAGTGTTTTTATTAAATTCTTCATCTCCTTTTTAATTTAGCCAACAAATAAACAAACAGTGTTCCTGCACATTTCTAAAGATGAATTCCTTGTAATATTCTGCGGTAGGATAAACAGAATACTTCAAGTGGAAATTCATTTATTAAACAATTGGAATTGGCAGAAAGATATTTGTTTCATAAGTACGTCCAGCCCCTCCCAACTGGCAGTTTCAAGATTGCTCCTGTGTTTTTTTTCTTATGAATTAGACAGACAATAGAGTATTGAACTTCATGGCACTGTTTCTGGGTTTCAGGATTGAGGAATATTAACAGATCTTGTTTATATTCCCTGGTCAGGCAGCTTTTTTTCTTCCTGTTTTAATTGGTTAACCATCTGTATGACATTGTTAGAGCCAGCGGTATCAGGAGTAGATATAGACAGTTTCCACTGAAATAATCACATTTATTTTTTTAAATAAAATAACTGAAATTAAGGAAGGATTTAATTATAAAGTAGATTTTAAACTCTGAAAACCAAAGGGTGACACCCGGTGTCCAGGGGGACAATTACAGTTCTCCTCTCAGTATTGCACTCACCAGAATGAGCTTAAATATGGGCAATGAAGCAGTAGTGTAGACCTGTTCATCTGGATCCTCTGGTAACTGTGTCAGCTCCCAATCCTCCAGTTTACTTGAGGTAACAAATCCAGGAAACAGCCACAGATGAAATCCAAAACTTAATTTACATCAAATGGATGCAAGAAAATGAGATAATCCAAAACGATAAAATATGTTAAAATAAGTCTCTCAACGCGTTTCGTCGACCAACAGTAAACTTCCTCAGGAGAAATGTCTATTAGCCCCCTTGACAATTTGTCCATATCACTGGTTAAACAAGCACGGTTTTTGAGTACTGCTAAACAGCAAAGGTTCACAGTGACACACTAAATAGCCACTGATATATTCCACATATAATCACTGGTTTATGTATCTATAGTGGATTGTGTATTCACTGTTCCACCTCATTGTTCACCACATCCACATTTTGTGTTGAAACAATATCACACTAGGGGTTTTTTTCCCCTTGTTATCCATTCATATTTTACCAGCGCTTCCACATACATCCATATCCAGTGGATGTCCTTGATCACACAGCACCTTTTTTGGGATACAGGCAAACCATCCCTCGTGGAAAGTGCGCAGGACTTGATTACTCAAGGATCCTATATTGACATTTGGAACTTACATCTTTTGGTATTTCCACTGCCTCTACACTTATTTGTAACTCGATTGTTTGACATTGGGTGCTATACCTGTCTTGACTTTTTTGGGTCTTTGAATTGTATTATCACCTTTGTCTATATCTGCAGTTCTCAACCTGGGGGTTGAACGACGCTCTCACAGGGGTCGCGAACACGCTGTTGAAGCCAGAAGAGGCTGCAGGTCCCTTTATATAGAGTTCCTGCATGGTGACGTATCGAGCCTACCGTCATCGCATCGTGTGTCACGTGATGACGTTCGGGCCCGACATCACCATGTGACATGCATACGTAATGACGTTTCGCCCAAACATCATCACATGACACGATGACATTGGGTTCAATACATCACACGTGACGTCAGCCCAAGGGGGGTTGCGGTCTCAACTAGGTTGAGAACCGCTGGTCTATATCATGACCTTTTTTCAGCTATACCATTTGACATTTCCTTTCAACCCTCCTTATAAAAATGTTATTCCTGTGTGCCTTGCCTCTTTCATTATCACTTTTTTAAATCTTACAATACTTGCACCAATAAATGCTTTTGTTTTTATTACATCACATAATATTACATGAGCAGATTCCTGAATTTTTCTTTTGGCACTTCAGATTACCTCCTATAAATAAGCCCCACGGTAAGCCAACCTGTTTATTTATTTATTTGTTTATTTAAGTAGTACTTAACTTTTTAAACCTTCTCTTTCTGTTTCCCCCAGAATCCTCCACCCCCTGCTTCCCACTCCTCTTCTCACCCCTTCCCTCTTTTATAACCCCTTTGCCACCTCCATTTTCCTCAATTCTTATTTTACTTCTCTCAGAATCTTTCTTTACACCTTGACTCTTCTCTTGCCCTTTCCAACTGCTCTGCCCAAATCGATTTCCTTCAAGTTCAAATCTATTTTCTTATTTTGACCTGATAGTCTCCACCTTATTTACAATAATTATGGGACAATAACATACTCCATAAATCAACCATGCAACAAGAGGTATGATAGTCTTTTTTCTGCCACAATTCCATAATCTGTTGCAAGGATATATGGGATTGTACATTTCCTGTAACTGTTAATACATACCATATACACTGTTTTGTTATACTTATTGCATTGTAATCTACCCACACAACACTAGATGGCACTGTTCACAGAGACTGAAATAACTGCAAATTCCAATGTTTCTTCTTTTCTAACATTTTTGGTGTCATTTAGTAACAGAAATTTTACTCCAAAACCCTGTATGAAGATGGGGAATATTTTTTTCTCAGTAACTTAAATGTCTTTGCCTCTTTCCCTTTCTTATGTCTCTTTAGGAAACCCTGGATTCAGACAACACTAGAGTGAATCAGCCTGTGGTTGCCCAAAAGCACAAAACACATTTGACTGATTTTGAAAACAAGTTCAGCTCTATACAGCCTAGATTCATCACAAAATTTAATAATGTTTTTCTATTACAAGCATATCAAATAGGCACACCTATTTTTATCTCACTGATACCCATGCATAAGGCCACTGGGGAGCGTTATTCACTAAGATGCGAATTTGCAAACAGCGGATTCCCATAGTAAATCTGCTTCAATTTCCCCATTGTAAAGTCGCAACATTTTTTTTAAAGTTAAGATTGCGACAATTTTCCCATAATAAAGTCGCAACTGCGACAATAAGTCACAACTGCAACAGTAGGCAGCCTATTGCGACTGTCTTTATCTGGCAAATTCGCACCTATATGCAACAAATCGAACTTTAGTGAATAACCCCCTTGGTATGTTCTTGCGTTTAGCCTATAATATCCCATTTATCTGAATTAAGGTCACTTGTGTGTATTGGCGGGTTGGTGGGTTAAAATTAAATACAGTGCACTGTGTCCAGCAGCCATGTTACAATAAAACGTACTAAGGTCAATTTGTCTTTTTTATGTCCATATGCTGAGTTAAGTACAGACTAAAACATACAGTTGGATTAAGAATTACAATAAAACAAATTAAAAATTAATTCAGCTCTTTTAGATATTAATAACTTTCCTTATCTTGTGTAAAGTTTTTCTAGCCATTGTTACAGTGTCTAGAGAGCAGAGACAAGTATTATATAGGTGATACCTTTTATTGGCTAACTGAATAGATGGTAAATGCAAGCTTTTGAGACTTCTTAGGTCTCTTCTTCAGGCATAGCATGGGGTATCACCTATATTCTACTTGTTTCTGCTTATATCTATGGCTAACATGGTACTACATTCTACTGTCTAGAGCGCTAACATTTCTTCTTGCTCCCATAATCCTCAAAATGGTATTTTGGTATTGGGGGCAGGGTTAAAACTATACATGGTTTGGAATATTACTTAGGGAGTTACTCACTAAAGTGAGAATTCGACTGTCAAATTCTCAAACAGTGGAATCCCATAACAAATTCGCAACCACGACAATTTTGAAGTCACGACCGATATTCCCATAACGAAGTTGCGACTGCAACAGTAGCAGTCTATTGCAGCTGTCTTTAGCTGGAGAATTCACACCTTTACGCAACAATTCAAACTTTAGTCAATAACCCCCTAAGTAGCTAAGGAAAGATAGAAACAATTCCCCTTTTACTGAACTACATTTTCCCCAAACAGAAAAGGGTTATAAGGAGAAGGAGATGCGAGATGTTGCAGCTGAGAACAGCAGGAGGGTCACAGTTTGTTTATTCTGCTTTTAAATAAGCTCTTCTGCTGGTTCAGTAACAGACTAAGAGTACTTACTTAAATCATTTCATTTAAAAAGGATCTTGATTTTCATGTTTTGCAAGACTCATAAACTCAAAAAGCCTTGTCGAAAACCTCAAATGAGTCATCCTAAGAGCTCTACCTATAGCTGTGTGAGTTCAACTCTTTTCCTGATTGTATATCATCTGGTTAAGCAAACCACAAGAACAATGGACCTTCATTTATCACTAGTGACACATTCCCTGGTGTGGAGATACTATATCTGATGTAAGCATCATGTTAAACAACCTCTTTGTAGGGTAAGATTTTCATCCAGCCATGCATTTGTCAAACTTTAGTGTTAGACAATTTCAACACTTTCCTTCTTCCTGTCTTTTTCTATGCTATTATTATTGCTGAAGCCTGCCTGGCATCTTTTATCAAAGGCCTCCTAAACAAACAGTTACAGGCTATCAATAAGTGGCTGTTTCCACCTAAACTTTTTTAACTCCCAAGTGAGCCTAACAGATCTATTTTACAAGTTTTTTTGTTTGTTTGTTTAACATTGAATCCAGGCAAATGGCTTAAAACAGTAAGGGACATTTAGCTAAGAACATGTGTAATAAACTAAGAACAGTATGACTTGTAATGTAGTCTTTGTAAAAAGCTCTATTTCTCACATAATTTCATCTCGTTTGAAGCATATTTCATGTCCTAATATAAAAAGTAAAAAAGGCATAATTTTTGTAATCTCATAGATTTGGGGAAAGTGAGATTGAAACACGTATTTTAAACAGGAATTGTTTTATCCTAAAAAGAGACAACAATGGATATACAACAGCTTTGATGACATGTATGTATGTATAATTCTATTTATAAAGCGCCACAAATTTACGCAGCGCTGTAAAATTCATGACAGTTTAATTTTCCTGTGTAATACAAGCAGGTATGGAGTGCCGCGCTTTACTCTGGGTGGATAGAAAGGGAACAAATATAGTGCAGGATACACTATTACCAGGTAAATCAAAGTTAGATGTACTCACTCATTCCCCTTCTGAAATTGAACAGTGGATTTCTTTAAGGTGTAATCCAGACCTTAATGACGCCTGGTGTTTCGTTCGCTGTAGTCCTGTTTCTTGTGCTCTGTCAGCTGTTAGGGATGTATACTCCCCACAAGAAAAAACTTGCAATAGTGTAATATCATCAAATTTTTTATTTTAATTAAGGTTAAAAATGCACTTACATAGGTAAGAAAGTTTGCGCATGTGCATAAAATCAAAAGTAGATCCTCCAATGCATTTCACCTCAATCAGGCTTCCTCAGGGAGTTCCGATAAAAATGTTATTTTCCTGAAAAAGCCATTATGTCTTGGTTTGTGTGTTTGTTTAAAGGACAACTAAAGGTTCAGAAAAATGAAAATTTTAGGCTAAAAATTAAGTGTCTTATGTGTAGGGTTTATTACAACAGCTCGTAAGTGCACCAGCCCAATATCATTGAACACTGATGCCTGTAAAGTTGCCACTGGAAGTACACCTCTTTATTCTTTATATAACCCTCCTTCCTTGACCACCAGCCCTGCGCATGCTCAGTCTGTACTTCTAAGGCAGTGGTCGGCAAAGTGCGGCTCTTTAGCCACCTTGTTGTGGCTCGGAGCGCATTGCCGAAGCCCCAACCAAGCCCCGCCCATGACCAATGACAGCTCTTTTGATTGGCTGTCGGTGGTCATGTGGTCAGGAAAAGGCACGCCTCCCTCCTCCGGCAACTCACAAGATAGTTGTCGCTGCTGGAGGGGGGAGTGAAATGGCTCCCTCCCAACACAACTTTGCCGACCCCTGTTCTAAGGGACTGTAGAAAAATAGTTAGACTTAAAAATAGTGTTACAACTGTTAAATAAATCTAACTTTTAGTCTAGTTCACTGCACTGTGGAGTTAGGGTTGTGCAGAAGACAGCTACAGTTTCATATGATGTATTTAGCAGAAATTAACTATACTCCTCCCTCACACTACAAAGCTTGTTATTAATGTGCTTTGAGACTGCACTATAGACTGCACTGGTTTTCAGTCCAGCCATACAATTATCTAATTTCCATCAGCCCTGCATTATGTGTATTTTATACATATTAGTTTTAAAGGCATGTTGTTACCAGATAATGATTTGATTAGTGAAAAAAACCTATAAAACATACATGATGTATGGATAATTAGTAATTTATCTTGTATGTACAGTATGTATGTATGTATGTATAATTTTATTTATAAAGCGCCACAAATTTACGCAGCGCTGTACAATTCAGCAATTCAAGTACAATACAAACAAGGGAAAAGTGCATTAAACAATACAAGTAAAATATAACATGGGTACATCAAATTAAGTGCTAGGTAGTGATTGACACAAGAGGTAATAAAACATAGTTATCTGTAGTAATCAGTTCCATATCTACACTTAGGGAGTTGGTCATCAAAGTGTGAACAGTCATGTAGATGTGTAGATTTGCATCTGTTCACCACTTCTAAAACTATTCAGCAAACTCTATGATGTAGAGAATTCACATCCAGTTTGACAAATTATATTATGTAATGGTCACAAACTTATGCATCTGTTTGCATTCCTTTGCTCAGGATGTTCGCCTACTTACAAAACATTGCAATCTATCAAACTAGCAAATTCAGCAAAGCGTATTGCTCCACATTCCAGGATTGACTTCACCAGCTCAAAGTCACAAAGTGGGACTGATGACAGTAAAGTGCCAGTTTGGCATAAAGTGACTGGTGACTGTACACTCAAATGACAGAAAATATGGAAAATAAGCACTTTAATGGAGAAGTAAAGGATGAAATGAAATGAACATATTATAAAATGTACCTGGCACTAGGTGGAGAGTGCTAACTTTTATAGTTAAAGGAGTAGCTATTCTGAAGATTGAAGGTAGTTTCACACAGTTATGAAACTGTGCTCTGGCACCCCCTCCTGACTGGTATCAGCAGTGCAGAGCAGTGTCAACCTCATCACATGTAGGAAATAGAAATGGTATTACTCCATTTACTACCAGAGTTATGTGTTGTTATGTATTTATCTTTCATATGCTGCCTATGTATTTGGAGTGTTATATGCAAAGCTATGGTAATAGCACCATGTACTGTGGTTATGCATTATTGTTATAGCAATATGATTTCTGTTTCTGTGGCTGGGAGGGAGTTTCCCCAGTCTATAAATATAAGTGTTCAGGAAGTAGGCAGTATCTTTAGTTCCAGGCCCTGCTCCAGGCTGGTATATAGTCCCAGAGCCTTCCATGGGGAAGGGGAAGGGGAAGGGGAAGGAAGGAAGGAAGGAAGGAAGGAAGGAAGGAAGGAAGGAAGGAAGGAAGGAAGGAAGGAAGGAAGGAAGGAAGGAAGGAAGGAAGGAAGGAAGGAAGGAAGGAAGGAAGGATCCCTATAAAATATAAGGCTAGGTTCACACTAGCATATGATGTGCAATAATAAGCATCATATGCTTGTGTGAAAAAAAAATATATGCAGAGCATATTTGTCTATTGTACTTACCAGTAACAGTGTGAACGATCGATCGGCGTTCAGAGCACTTCCTATGTGGCCAAATTTTGGGTTCTGCGTATCATACAGCAGCCAAAATGCGACACACAGCATTCCAGATCTAGCGTATGCGCATCATATGCTAGTGTGCCCGGAACTAGGTAAGTGCTATTGGCTTTCATTGAGCCATATTTTTTTTTCACACTAGCGCTGAGCATAATACACTAGTGTGGACCTAGCCTAAAGGAAGTTCCCCCTCTACTAGAAAAAGGTAGTGATCCCTCCTAGGATTTCAGCATAGTGTCTTACAAGGAGTAAAAGGGCCATAGAGGATATCCTGTAAGACTTAAGGACACCCTAGGGTGAAAAAGATCCAGGCATTATCAGATCTCAAAACAGCAGGTTGAACCCTGTGTTTATGCTCAGAGGTTGGAATGTCCGCACTAAGGAATGAGAACAGCTCCTGGATCCTATTGCATATAAGAGGGAGTAACTATATACTGGATGTATATTTGTTCTTAGTGGGTTATGGTCCTCAGTTCCAGGCCTGGGAGGAGGCTGAAGTTTAGCTCCAGGCTCTCCATCACGCAGGGCAGAGAATACCTACAGGCAGTCCAGAGAGGCTGAGTTCCTCTGTCGGACCCTTTGAAAGACAAGTTACGCCTTGATTGGAGCATGTATTCACTAGGAAATGTTCTAAATATCACTACAACGCCTTATCCAGGCATGTGCAGTGATGGTTTTGCTGCTCAGCATTGGGTGAGCCTAACACAGAATTTATTACAAACACTGTTCATTTCTGGCTGCATTTGAGTACTTTTAAATATAAAAAGGGATACGATCCAAATGGGACATGATAGCACTATTATCAGTGTTAAATTTGGGGTCAATATACATAAATAATTTTGATACCTGGTCCACTGACACCATCTGTTTCCTTCATTAAATCTTCTTCTGCCAATGTCTTGTTTATTTTACTATAATGATACTCAATTGTAAATTAAATTGTGATGATAACTTTATTGTTGACTGCTGTTGACATCACAAGGCATAAATAAACTAATGAAGGATTAAAAAAATTAAATACATAAAATTCAGGGATAAAACTCAGTGCTAGTACTCCAAAAGGTAGGACTTCAGTTTAGTTTTAAAGGTGCAGAGGGAATGTTCCTAGTGAAGATAAAGGGGTATAGAATTGTAGATGTGGGGAGCAGAGAAAGAAAAGGGTTTAAGAGGAAAAAGGGCAGTAATGGTGTGTGGCATGCAAAGCTGGTTGCTTTGGGAGCAGCGCAGTTGACATCATGGAATGTATGGGCATACAAGTGGAAAAAAGTAGGGAGGGGAAACTGAGTGAAGTGCCTTAAATGTCAAAAGGAGAACACTGTAAATGATATGTTTGCTTACAGGGAGCCAAGGAGTAGAGAGAGATTGGGAGAAAGGCTGTCCCCTCTGGGGAGAGAGGGAGAGAATTCTGTCAGAAGTATTTAGAACAGGCTGGAGTGGGGTAGAAGTGGGAAGCTGGAAGGCCAGATAGAATAACATTGCAGTAGTCCAAGCAGAATAGGAAGAGAGCATGCATGAGGGTGTTAGCATTGGAGCCAGAGAGAAAGGGATGGATCTTGGCAATCTTGGGAAGGAAAAATTGACAGGTTTTAGCAGTGGTAGAGATGTGTTTAGAGAAGGAAAGAGCAGAGTCAAAAGTCACCCCAAGACAAAGTACAGAGGTTACAGGGTTGATGGTTGGCCATCCACTAGAATGGAAAAGGTAGGAGCACATACAGGTTTGGGTAGAAAGATAATTAATTCTGTTTTAGCAAGATTTAATTTGAGGTGCCGCTTATCCATTCACGAGGAGATTGCCAGGAGACAGCTAGAAATTTGATTCTGTATTTCAGATGATAGCACAGAGTGGAAAAGTAAATGTGGGTATCATGTGCATAGAAGTGATACTGAAGATCAAATTAATTGATGATATCACCCAAGGAAAGAGTGTACATGAGAAAAAGAGGGGGCCAAGGACGGCCCCCACCCTAAGTGGGATATCAGAATAGGCATCATTAGCATGGGAGACAAAAAAGGAATGATCAGAAAGATAGGAAGCCAGTCAAGATGCAGCTTGATTTTGAACATAAAGCAGATGGAGAATTTGAATAAGAAGGGAGTGATCTATAGTGTCAAATACAGAGGATAGGTCTAGGAGAATTAGAACAGAAAAGTGACCCTTGGCTTTGGTGACCTGGAGATCATTTGCAAGTTTAAACAGAGCAGTCTCTGTAGAGTGCCCTGGCCTGAAACCAGACTGCAGAGGGTCCAGGAGATGGTGCGCATGCAGATAGTTAGTGAGGTGAATACAGACAAGACATTCTAGAAGTTAGAAGGAGAGGCAAGAGAGAGACAGGACGGTAGTTAGAGAGGTATGCAGAGTCCAGTGTAGCTTTTTTAAGGAGGGGTTTAATACATGCCTGTTTAAACGAAGAAGTAAAAGTTCCAGAGGACAGGGAGAAGCTGAAGAGGCGCTTTAGGGCCAGCACAAGGACAGAATCACAGCACTTAATTAAGAAGGCATGGGGTCAAGCAAGCATGTAGTGACATGGGAGGAAGACAGAAGTTGAGAAACTTCAGACTGGGTAGCCAGAGAAAAAGAATTCAGAAACTCAGATGGGAATGTAGGTAGAATAATTTCTGTGTCGTTAGGAGCAATCTGGTTGCAGATATTATCAATTTTATGTAACCTAGAAAGCCAAAGTGGGCTAAAACCAGCATTGACATAGTAACTGCCATTCCAGTCCAAATCACATTTTCTCTTTTTCTGGTGTTACTGATCCATCAGGAGAGATGGAGAATATAAAGAAAAACAAATAGACGTATTGCCTTTGTCCACAACATACAAAACATGATTCTTGTGAAGAACATCTCTTTTAATAAGTATTATAAGAAAGAAAATGTTATCAAGGAAGCTCTGATCTTTTGAGAACCATCAGGTCTTTTAGATATAAAAACTAATATAGTCAATAAACATACCAACAATTCTATTTAGAAATAGGTTGAAGATGAAAAAAAAAATGCGTTATTAAGAAAAAAAGGTAAAATTTGCAGACAATAAGCAGAGATATGCATTCCATCCCCACACATAAGCTTATTTTCCTGCTTTGAAATGTCAGAAATGCCACAGGGGTAAATTGTAACCACACCTATTAAAAGTACAAAGCTTTCCTTTAAAGTCAAAGGAAAAAAAAGAAACATTTCTTAAAGCTTAATTCTCTGTGTTGAGTTATAGCATTCAGCATACACTTGACCTCAAAGCATGTGTACCTGATTTTGCTGTTAGTCTTTTCATTGCTATACTGGCAAGCATCAATATGACTATCCCTTCATTTCAAAATGTCATTGTGGGTTCCCGGTAAAACTTTTATCTTTTTATTGGCCCTTTATGATTTTATATTGTAACCTAAGGCTAGTTAAGCAAATATGAACATGTTACTTGTTCTTTACAATTTATAAGGTTTGTTTAAAAATAAAAATAAAAAACTGACCCAGCTGACCCACATTTTTCTTGAATTAATCAGTGGTCTTTCATGTTAATAACAGCTATGAATTTTACAATACTGCACAATGAGCTATTTTCAACACATAAATTGCCTACATATTGGACAAGGAATGTCCTCCTTAGGGTAGAAGGACACAAGTCATTGTTATACATGGCTGTAGTATATGGAGACAAACTTCTGTATGTATACAGTTTCTGTATACATTTCTCAGTCTTTTTTTTTTTTTCATTTTTTTGAACTTACAATTCCAGTAAATCAAAATCCTAAAAAATTAGACTATATTATTTATATTTCTTGCACTTCACTGGCGGAATTCATATCACTCTGCATGACTTCGCATCCTACTTTATCTGAGTGACTTCACCACACTACGCATGCAACTGCATCCGTAGCAGTCTGCCTGTTAGACAAATTAATCCACAGCTTCATAAATAAGGAGAAGTGATTTTGTGACTATTTTGGCAATGCAGCTCGAATTGTAGCAAGGTGGATTCATCAGGTGAATTTATCAGCCAATAAAGTCCTTTACTAGATCAGAGTGTTGTTGACAGGGCACTTGGGGGGTTATTCACTAGAGTCTGAATTGTTGCGTATAGGTGCAAATTCGCCAGATAAACAGTCGCAATAGACTACTACTGTTGCAGTCGTGTCTTTATAATGAGAATATTGTCGCAGTCGTGACTTTATTATGGGGAAATTTTCACGACTTTATTATGGGAAAATTGTCGTGACATTACAATGGGGAAATTGTAGCGGATTTGCTATGGGAATCCGCTGTTTATGAATTTGACAG
>WMED01020554.1:0-12132 GCA_019650415.1 Pipa parva
CTTAGTGTGAAACCTGGGCCTGTTTCGATGAACACAAAAGGGATATCCTGGCAGGAATGGAAGGAAGTCAGGGGCAAATAAGGGGTTGGGAGAAAATCAGGGGCAGGGGACGCACATCAGGGGCTTGGAGGGGCACATCTGGGGCAGGGGAAAGCAAGTCAGGGGCTGGGGAGTATATTTTTATTATGTGGGTCAATGGGGGGGGGGGTCAGGGGGCATCAGTGGTGGCTGTGGGGGGGTTGGTAGGGGACCTCATCTTACCCCCTCCAGCAGAGATCTGCATCGGTTCTTCCTCATTCAGCTGCATCTGCCATTGCATGCAGCCGAATAAGGAAGTGAGACCAGAAGCACTGATCACATGCGCTCCCGGTTTCCTATTGGCTCATGTGACCAATCGGGTCACATGAGCCCTCCTCAGACCACGAAGGGAGTCAGACAGGTCTCCCTCCTTGGTAATTGCCAAAAAAAAAAAAAAAAAAAGCCTATTGGAGCGCTGAACCCCTTAACTGCTGGCTGGTAGTTAAAGGGTTGATTTCCCCACAGCACACATGACCATGTCTCGCGGCACACTGCTCTATATAACCCTCCTTCCTTTGTCAGTGGCCCTGCACATGCTCAGTCTGTACATCTAAGGGACTGGGAAAAAATCGTGTTACAACAGTTCAATAAATCCAACTCTTAGCCCAGATCACTGAATTGTGTAATTTGGATTGTGTGTAAGAAAGCTACAGTGTCATATGATGTATTTAGCAGAAATTAACCATACCCCTCCCCCACCCTGCAAAGCTTGTTACTAATGTGCTCTGAGACTGCACTATAGACTGCAGAGCTTGTTAGTAATGTGCTCTGAGACTGCACTATAGACTGCAGAGCTTGTTACTAATGTGCTCTGAGACTGCACTATAGACCGCAATGGTTTTCAGTCCAGCTATACAATGAGATAATGTCCTATTAGCCCTGCATTATGTGTATTTTATATACATTAGTTTTAAATGGTTTTTTACCAGTTCATCCTTTTATCAGTGAAAAATCTATAAAACATACAGATACAAGGCATTGCTATTCTGTATGATACAACCTTACTTAGACTTCATTATATTCCTACTCAGCATACATAGAAAATTCAATTTCTCTACATTTAAATTTGTTATTTCCCTACAACACAAGCTTCACCAGTCTTAATACCCATATGTGGTCTAACTAATCTCTCCTTATTAAATCCATCAGTTTAATATGTTAAGATCTCCAGTATTTTCATCAGTCGCAGGGTGTACAAAGAGGAAGATACATTCAGGAAAACGAATCACAGACATTTATCTCCGTTTCAAATACCTTTATGCAACCGCAAAATTCCTCCATCTCACCATCCAGGACCTCCATGTCTAAGTACAGCTTGAGTCGATGATCTACCAACCGAAAATCTAACGTCTGAGAAGGACCTGCAGCTGGACAGGGTTAAATACATGCATTTTAACTGTATGGTTCATATGAAAGCATGGAATCAATGCAGAGATAAGAAATGAAAGGAATCCAGTGAGGTTCCTAAGCATAATCCAGATCTATTCTCTAGGATACTCAAATTTTCCACTTTAAAAATAATGCTTTTTTTTCCTTTCTCACTTCTTATACATTTTTGTAACATAAAATTTGCAGTTTTTAAAAAAATGACAAAAGAAAAACTTGTTCTGCCTTCGCTCAGGTCTCTGTTATATAAAACTAATACATTGCTTTAAGACCCAAATTACCTGCAAGGAGTTTGCCATTTTAAAGCCCTGGGTTTTTGCATTTCTGGGTAAGGACAATTCACTGCAAGGGTCACTTTTTGGTTGATATGAACAAGATCATATGCGCTACATTATTACCAGCACAAGCTTTCTGTTTCTGCTCAGGGGCTGGGGCCTAGTCACTTCACTTATTAATCTACAGCTTTAATGTAAGCCACAATAACAGCAACCTGATTTACCATCAGGTTAAACCAGTCTGTGTGTAACATGTTAATTCATTAGCTCCTTACACCCTGTTCATGGCAGACATGGGTTTCATAAAATTGCTATATATCCATATCTCTCCTTAAGGGGTATGTAAACCCTGTCTATAAACAAAGCCCCTTTTACCTCTTTGATTAAATAAATCATGCCATACTTATAAAATCAGCAGGGCTCACTATCCCCCTTCTAACTGCTTTCTCCCTCCGATCTCTTTCCCTACTCATTATAGCCATTCCCCCTCCTTTCCCTGACTTCCTCTGTTTATCCAACCACATGAGCAGTCGAAGAAGTTGAATTTGCGCATGCGCAGGGACTTCTACAGTAGAGAGACATACCCCCAATTCTCATCAAGAAGGCGCACCCTGGCAAAATCTATGTTGTTAATCGGGAGGTGGGGATTATCGGCGATATACAGGAAGCACCTGTAAACAAAAGTGCTGTGGGAGTAGCACTGATTTGACAACAAGCAAGTTAGAGGGGGAGAACTAACTAGGATAACTGGCTTCTAAACAGTCCTTAGAATGTGACAGGGGTGATGGTAATTTAAAAAGATTTATCGCTTACCATTATATTGGTTTCTCTTCGTCATAGGGGGTCACAGCAGTACCTCTTGGTGGGAGGCACCTTACACCCAGTGTTCCTGTCCCTCCCATGATGTAAGAGAAATACTATTTTGTCACCTGTAATGGTGTAACACAGAACCGAGACACATTAAAGGTACTATATTGCACCTTGACCCGGTTACGCTTCCTTAAGTACTAAGACATACAGAGACTGGGAACTGGAGAATGTGGATCCTCTTGCCACAATGGATTTAATGTTACTTAACACTGAGACATGGAGTCTAAGGAGCCCCTTGGTCTTCACCCTAAATCCCCACAAGGGATCCCCTTTGCTGCTAGGGTCTCCCGGGTTGCGGATCCACCGGTGGCCTCAGAGTAACTGGAACTATTAAACTATAATATTAACATAGGAGCTGCGAAGCTCTAACACAGAATCTCATAGAGCACCATAGTGGAACTATGACATAAAGCAAACTTGGGCATTGTACGGCCCGCAGGTCACATCCGGCCCTCCAACCATCTCTGACCAGCCCGCCGGAGCATGTGAAAACGGAGGCATGGCCAACTGCCATAGGTGCTGGCAAGCTAGGCACACTGCTCCAGCCCTCTAGAACCACTCAAACCTTTCACACGGCCCCATGAGAAAAATAATTGTCCATCCCTAACGTAAAGAGACACTTGGTGCAGTGTAAGGTAGAAGTACTACTGGCAGTCAGGCAATAGTGAAACAAAAAAGAACAGACTGGATATAAAATGCTGTAGAACTGGAGACACGAGGGACTCTGTCACTGAAGTCTGTAACACTACAGAGCTGATAAACAAAAGCAGATGGCTGGCAACAACACCAAAGCAGAATAGATGGATGGCAGGACTGGCAAATTATACTTAAGAGCTGCACTTCTGCATTAAAACTCCCTGCTGCTGACTGGCATCACTGCTGACATCAGCTAGCACAAATTGGCTGGAAATATGGAAGCGCTGGGTTTTTAGCAGCAGAAGGGTTAACTTGATTTGGTTTTGCCTCAGGTCCTCACCCAAGGTAGAGCTATAAATGATAGGGAGCACTTTTAGCTTTTAAAAATAGGTACCTTTAACATTACAACACATTTTAAGCAAACCTAGCGAAACTGCACCCATATTCATGACTATATATAAGCATATGTATAGGTGACAACAGTCCTGCAGGACTAGCAGAGAGAATGGAGAGAGAATTCTGGAATCACCTGTGAATCTAAGCCAGTTAGGAGCTCCCCATGTTGTTTACCATTTTATAATGCTACCAGGGGAAGAAGGGTGGGTGCACTCTAACTCCCAATAATTACTCTTTTCACAATATTACCAAAGCACTACATGTATCCTATACCTTTGTATCACACCCACAATGCACCTGCCCCAGCCTTGCCTAAAATGCTTAACTTACCAGGGCTAACCTGACAGCCTTCCTGGCCAAACCCCTGAGTTAAAGCTGTATATTTACTGATGCTGCTCCCATTGATGTCCAAAACAGGTTCCAGACCCTGTGCTTCTGTATTAAAGTTGTAGAAGACAGTGCTCTCCAACTCATTTGGAGCAGTGATAGCGCTGCTCTCTGTTTCTGAGCTGTCTTCCTCTTCTCCCACGTAAAAGGTCTTTGGGATCACGTCTCTTCCTTCACTGCCCTCATCACATTGAAGCTGTTCAGCAGAGACAGGAGAGACCGAGCTGCCAGAGTCTGAAATTCTATTGACAGGAGCCAAGATAACATGTAAACTCCCGCAGGATGGACAGGAGGATGTTCCTACAAAACAAGAGCAGGAAATGTACACATACACAAATGTATGATCACAGAGGATCATACACTGCAGAAAAGCAGGGCCTATAAATCACAACAGTTTTTATTTCAACTATTGCTGGATAAAATCTGCAATTAAGACAAACATTTGAGGATAAATATTAGCATTGCTTAGTCTTTAATTTCCCTTTAATATGTACTGTGAACAAAGTAAACTGTCCAAAAGTGGACTAAACTATTGGATAATGTGTAACAAATGCCATGTTGAACCACAAATGTGGTTTTGTACGTGGATGATACCCAAATTTACTTATCCGCTCCTGTGTTAACACCTGAAATACAAACTCAAATTTCTAGCTGACTCCTGGCAAGCTCCTCTTGGATGGACAAGCAGCAGCTCAAATTAAATCTCGCTAAAATGGAATTATCTTTCCACCCAAACCTATTTTTTCCATTCTAGTGGCTGGTGCCATCATCAACCCTTTAACCTCTTGTACATTGTCTTGAGGTGTCTTTTACTCTCCTCTTTCCTTCTCTAAACACACCTCCTCCACTACTAAAACCTGTCGATTTTTTCTTTGCAACATTGCCAAGATCTGCCTGTTTCTCTCTCGCTCCACTGCTAACACCCTCATGCATGCTCTTGTCTTCTCCCGCCTGGAGTACTGCAATGTTCTTCTATGTGGCCTTCCAGCTTCCCACCTCTCCCTGCTCCAGTCTATTCTAAATTCTGCTGCCAGAATTCTCTCTCCCTAGAGAGGACAGCCTTTCTTCCAATCTCCCTCTGCTCCCTGGCTCACCATAAGCAAATTAATAATTTACAGAGTTCTACTTTTGCCATTTAAGGCACTTCATTCCATTGTCCCTCCCTACATTTCCTCACTTGTATGCCCATATATTCCTCAATGTCAACTGCACTTCTCCCAAAGCAATCTGCTTTGCATGCCACACACCAATATTGCCCTTTCTTTACTCAAACCCTTTTCTCTCTCTGCCCCCCAACATCTGGAATTCTATACCCCTTTATCTTCACCAGGAACATTCCCTCTGCACTTTTAAAGCCAAACTGAAATCCTTCCTCATGGAGCACTAGCATTGATATTTATGTATATA
Source organism: Pipa parva (assembly GCA_019650415.1). Taxonomy (NCBI): domain Eukaryota; kingdom Metazoa; phylum Chordata; class Amphibia; order Anura; family Pipidae; genus Pipa; species Pipa parva. The sequence goes on from WMED01020554.1 coordinate 5,436, forward strand.
TTTAATTTTTTCCTTAATTGGTTATTTATGCTTAGTATAGTATTTATTGACCAGTGTTTCAGCACATTGTTACAGTTCTTATTATCCTTCTATCTGTATATAGATAGATAGATAGATAGATAGATAGATAGATAGATAGATAGATAGATAGATAGATATAAGTCTTCCTCCCATTTAGATTGCAAGTTCTATGGGGCAGGTACCTCCAACTATTTGTGTCAACCACAACCTAGCACTTAAAGCGTTGTATCCTTGTGATATTATACTTATACCATTTAAGGCACTTTTCCCATGTTTATATTATATTTGTATTGCTGAATTGTACAGCCCTGCTTAAAATTGTGGTGCTTTATAAATAAAATTATACTTACATACAAATGCATAGAAGTTTATCTCCATTGAGGGAATGGTTTGCTAACGGGTCCATTTAAGATTAAAATGAAACCTAGAGTATACTAGTGTCAATGCACAGGGGGGATTAGGGGTATATGAAGGGTTGGTATTAACAAAGTGCAGGTAGTACATAGTGGGAATAAGGCAGTTATACCATTATAAACTGGTACAGAAAATTATAAAAAGAAAAAAAAACGCTTCACACTCCAGTGTTTCTTGTAGTCCAACTATTTATGTCTTTGCAACATAGAACAAATGTTTTAAATAAAGTTTACCAAGCATTGCAGTATAGGAAGTATATGTAAACATTTATTTTAAATGAACAGCCAAACTAGAGGCCCATGGGTCCTGGTAGAAAACGTGAAGCTAGACTTCACTTCTTGCTGCCCACACAGTCATCTATTAGCACCAGTCTTGTTATCCAATCCCATGTGCTAGTAACGTATCCAAACAGCCAAGTTGGCCTCATGCTTACCTGTGTTATTTGTGCGCAGGCCACTTTCAATTTCATTCTTAGCGAACTGAGCAGATTTCAGGCTGTAAATGTCTTCATTATCCTCTTCTTGGCTAAATTCAGTTTTGCATTTAAGGCACTGCAGCCTCGTGGACTCATCAGAAGACTCCAGTTTGTTCCTCTCATTTGTCTCCAGTATGGGACGCAGCACATCCAGCAATGTCTATAAGGATTGAGAAATGGAATATAATTGGAAGCCTGGAACCAGCTGCCAAATATAAAAAGGCATTGAAAGAATAAACAAGCAAAATAAATGATAATCACATCTGTCTTAAGAATAAGTCATTTATGATTAAAGGACCAAATTGGATTGGCATGAAAATTATTCCTACGCAGTAACTATAAAAATGTAATCTTTGAAACTGAATTTCTGATTTATTGCTTCGTATTCTTGTTCCCTCTGGTCACTGGAGCCATCTTTTATTAAATGAGCCTTTGGAGAACTTAACGAATATGTACTTTGGAAAGTGTCACAGAAAACAATGAGGTTGGGTGGGATAAATTTACTGAACAAATGAAAGGTTTTCAACATTTAGACTAAACAGACATTCTTCCAATGTGTTTTTCCTTTTTGGTTAAATTTTCCTTCCGAGTTGTTAATATTCCATTACCTACTCTTTGGAAAACCTTCACTTAGAGAATAAAGATTAAAACATTGGTACAATGTGCCTTCTGGAGTGAGAGCGAGTTCCAAACAAATGATTGCTGTCTGTTACAAGATAAAATGTTCTCTTATTTTGGGAAGAAAATTATAACAGTTACAACAATAGGAAAAAAGCAAGATAAAAAACAAACTGTAAATTATAAAAAGGTTTAGACAAAATATTTGAAAAAAATCTATTGGGTTTAGTTCCCCTTTAATAATACCAGTTATATAAACAATACTGTATATTCAGTCAATGCTTTCAAGAATTTTTAATTGGGTCTATAAAGTAAGATATTTAGTTTTCAAAATAGGGCTTTAGGGCTCACTTCCTGAACAAAGCACCATAGAAGAGACAGGACTGAGCGTGGTCTGTTAAACAACATGGCTGCTATTAGTAAAGATTAAAAAAAAACAGAGAGAAAGCAATAAAATTCATGAATTTAACTTCAAAGATAACATTTTTACAAGCGCTTTATTCGACTACCTGCCATGCCATTCCAAATGGGAATTTTAATTTTTTTGATGTTACTGGTCCTTTAAGTGGGCATTTTAGGGAGGAGAAATGTTGATTAGGTAAATAAACCACCAAGTGTTTAAAAGGTATGAATAAAACATTATTTATATCTGACATGTATACATATAAAAAAAACCTTAAACATTAAAATGATTTTGGGATCAGTAGTACTTGCCTCTCATTTAAACAGCCCTGCTCCCCCTCCCATTCTGTATACAGGCACTTCGTGTCTATTGCTGATAAGCCACGCCCCCCAAGTGACATCACTCACTATTCAGAGAGCACGTTCTTGTGTAGAATCCCCTTTCCTTCTCCTTATATAAAGCCTGTTCCTAACCCTGAGCATGAGCAGATCAAAGTGGTTTGATCACCTCTGTTGTCAGCTGTGGAGAGAGGAAGTCAGGTGAAAGGAGGGGCCGTGGCTACACACAGTAGAGAACTCGTTCACAGAGACAAAACAGCTACAGGGGGATATTGAGCTCTGCTGAATTAAGAGGTGATTTGGGAGCTTCTTAATTGCTATATTGCTTGACAATAGGTAAATGGGGATCTTTTTACAGACAGGGTTTACATACCCTTTAATAGCACTACAGAATATTTGAAACAAATCATTTTATGCACATCTTGTTACTGGTCCTTGTTTTCTACGACTAGGACCTAGTTTCTGTAACTAGTTTATTAATTGTACACTCTTCCATCGTTTTGTCTGACCCGATTCCCTGAAGAGCTGACACTCTGTATACATAATGGTACCTTACCGTCACAGAGCTCTCAGGAGAATTGTCCAGCACCATGTAATGCACAGTCTGCTTCTCTTTGCATAAAGAGTCGAAGTTTAATGTCAGTAAAGGTAGGTTCTCCTCCACTCCCTGCAATAGCATGAATGAAAAAAGTCATCAGCCAAGGGCAGAATTTTATAATGAAAAGGAATACTGGAGACAAACAGGGGACAGCTGTACTCAGCGGGTTAATAAAACAGGTAAATATCTCACTTATAACAGTAGAGAAGCAGACTGGAAAGTTAACATGTAAAACTAAGGTCAAAATACAGATAATTATAGAATTATCTACAGCAAAGTAACAAAGGACTACATTAGAGGTAAATACTCTAAAAGAACATTAACATCAAAAAACAAAAATGCTTCAAATGCCTTTATAGTTACCATAAAAAAAAAAAAAATATATATATATATATATATAGATATATACTGTAGATAAACACACACACTATATAGTATATTCACAGCCTTCTAAACATTCTGAATTGTGTCTCTAATGTGTGATTTAGTTTTAAAAACTGGCCTTTTTTTGTATTATCTAAAATCACCGTAGAAAATAATGAGACTGGATGAGGCCCGCTTAACAACATGACTGCTATTGGTAAAGGTGAAAATAGACCTAGAGCAATAAAAAGCATTAATTTATCTTCAAAAACAACATTTTTACGACTGCTGTATTTGAATATCCGCCATGCCAATCTAAATGGGAATTTTTATTTTTTGTGTATTACTGGTCCTTTAAGGGTCACACTATAAATTAGTGCCCAATAAACCATTAGCTGTACCATTATTACAATGTAGTGGGAATAACCTTGTATCCTGTAGGCAAAGAGCAATGTTCTCCATGAAGTAGGGAAACAAAGAAAGGTTCTTTCCAAGCAATAAGCATGCATATGTAGGAGTACTTATAAAATTACCCACTCACATTACTGTTCCAAGGAGCCACTGTTGTCTTAATTCCCTGCAGGCTGTTCAGTTCCCTCTTCAGCAAAACCTGCCCCCTTTCTGGGTCAATCTCCAACAGGAAGTGGGATGTTACCCTTAAGAAGACCCATGGCCACTCTGGGTTTCTAGGGTGACCATTCAGGACCGGGCAAACAATAACTGGAGAACACAAGGGATCTGTGTACCATGAAACAAGAGAAAGGGGATTCATACACAGTAATAGCAACTGGTTAGCATCATTGCAGGCCAGACCAGTATCTTTAGCGTTCCCATCCCTAAAGCCATGCATCATTACAAAACCAATTTACTTTGCAGCTCCCGTATCAATAAGTGTCAAGTTTTCCAACAAGGAAATACATTTTATGAATACAAGCAAAGGTAGATTTAGGCACATGCCTACAGAGTGGTTTAGACAGAAGGGCACCAATCTCCTAAGCAGGTATGTAGGCAGCGGGGATAAGGGGCATATATTCTAACTAAAAAGTATTTTGTTGCATGTATGAATCACACAGATAAAACACTTTAGTTCACTGCATAATTTAGTATGTGATTATTTGCACAAAGGGGCCAGTTAACGAGTGTGGCCTAAGAAATTATGCATTTAGCCTATAAGCTCCTGAGATCCAAATCCAGAACAAAATACCAAAAAAACAGCTCTTTCATTCATGAGGAATTTTTAACAAGTATAAGGCAGATATGCTTACCATACAATATCCATTACACTGATCCCTTTGGAGCTGTATGATAGAGCCCTGTTCTAGAAATTGTGTGAATGAGGTACACTCTACAATGCAGGGGCAGACCTGGTCATCCATGCAAGTGCTTAACCCTGAGGACCATAAGAAGTGCAAAAGGGTTTCAACATCATCATGCTCATTGTGGAGCCAATGAGAACGCTCCCTGCAATGAGCGTGATGATGTGTGAGCACTTTTCCATACATTGGCGGAGCTTTGTGCTGGTTCCTGTGTCAACTTAAGTGCTATGAAGTCTTAATCTGCAGTAAAATTACAGCATAGTTTAAACTGTGACTGCAACAGTTCAACTTAATATAAGGTATTTTTTTAATATGTCTTATTTTTTAGTTCTCCTTTAAAGCAGTTCATATTTACATTTCTATTAAAGTAGAACAGGGAATAATTAACTTTTATTTACTGTTTAATGTAAATAGCAGTTGACTTTATTGTATACATTTGATCCTTGCACTGCTGCTATGGGATATTTATAGATGGAAGTCACATAAACTCTATACTGCTGCCTGGTAATACATTTTTTTTTAATTATTTTTTTATAAAGCGCTACTATATTACGCAGTGCTTTACCCATATAGGACACTATTACAAGGGGTAGAAGCACCAAGCCCTGTCTATAATTACCTGATGGGGGACCTGTGCAGTGCATGTCGGGCATGCCTACTGGGGGAACCGTACAGGATAAGGGTTATGTGCGATGGGAAAACTGCACAGCGTATGAGATATGTGTTAAAAGCTAAATGCACAGCATTGTGGAATATGTACAAACTGAGCACCATGTGGCTTGAAATCTGAGTGGCAAATTGCAGAGCGCATGGTATTTTAATTAATACAAAGAAAATCTTTGAGAAATATGTTTAAAATAAATTAGAAAAAGAATCCGCCCAGTAACAGTTGGAGATCTTAACCTCCCAGGTTCCACAGAGAGGTTTCTTGTTTTGCTGCTCTTCAATAACATCAGAAGGACCATGTGGTGCTGTTCCTACTTTAGTTATCACTACTCTTTTAAGGGTAACACAGTGATGGCTGCACAAAACTAACCTCCAATCAAACCCTCTTCTTCTTCTTCATTAGGGTTCTTCACCTCCTGCAGTCCCCACAATTGCTCATCCAACACATCTTCAATCTTCTCCATCAACTTATCTACATCTGCAACTATGTTTTCCTTTGGGCTGGGCGGAGCGACTGAGCCAGGATTGGGGCACTCCAGGACAGGTGAGGGGGTTCTTCTTTTGAGGTCAGTGTTTGGGATTGTTGGTAATGGAGACTTCCTGGGAGGAGTTGACATCTGTCTAGTCATGTGATCCTGACTTAGTTCAATCTCCAAGTGATTTCTGTACTGCAGCCAGTCAATGCCAAACTGCTCTCGAAAACTGTCGGTTCGCTCAATGTCTTTCTGGTGCTGAAGGACTGGTTCTATAAAAAGGGCAGCAATAGTGAACAGAATAGGTAAGAAAAAAAACAATGCACAATTTAAAAAACAACTCACAGAAACAGAAGAAATCTGTTAGAATAAAATGCACAAGAATAAAGTGAAATGAAAAATCAATAAAGAGCTGGATAAAAATGCTACACCCTGAATACAGGTAATGGAAGTCACACTTCATGTGGGAAGTCAGTTAAACAGGTGATGTTGCTTTATGTGATAATATGTTTAGTATTTATTTATGTGATAATATGTTTAGTATTTATTTATGTGATAATATGTTTAGTATTTAGTATTTATAAGTGTTTAATATTTAGCACACTCATGTTTTTCATCTTCATAAAGAGCAGGTCCAGACTCTGCATTAGGATGTGCAATCATGCAATCCCCTCTTAAAAAATGGATTCTATACACATCTTTTCCTTTTCTGACTACTGGAGCTACTTTTGCGATCTGGATAATAGTTTCCATGATAAATGTATAAAAGGAAGGAAGAAACACACATCAAACTATGATGGATCCATTATATTAATACAAAAGTAGTATTATCAACATATCCCTTTTAATGGCTTACACTTTACTGCCATAACAAATATTAAAACCAAAATGCCTTTTGGTGTAAAGGGAAGCGCTTAATAAATGTGAATAAATAAATATATATATATAATGAAAACAATATAAATCTCAGTCCCAAGTGAATTAAAAATAATAAAAAATAAAAATAAAAGTT
>WMED01020555.1:0-12132 GCA_019650415.1 Pipa parva
GCTCACTTCGCTTCTTGATGAATTACCCCCTTTATGTGATGCCTTCTGGCAAGTATTTGCAAATGAACAGCGGCATTACCAAGAATATGCGGGCTATAGTGCACATCAATTAACTATATTAATCTATGCAAGGATATTATAAGCAGAGTTGAGCTTTATGGCACAATGTTGGTTTCACTTCAACTCTCATCAGCTTGTGGTTAAGATGTGTGTGTGTGTGTGTGTGTGTGTGTGCGTGTGTGTGCACGCGCGCTAAGTCCTATCTAGGGACCTTAGCTGCCTTGCTCCTTTTGATATTGTATTGGAAGTGACTGAGGAATACTGCTTCTGCTTAAAAAGGAAATGTCATTGTTTATGAACAGAAAAGGCCCTTATGTAACCTGTGCAGCAGTTTATATTCTTTATAGTAAAACTTGCTTCATTTGTAACTTTTTTTTCCCCTCAGTTTATTCATTTCAGCAGCTCTTTACAGCAACCCAACTTGGTTTTAGTTTATGTTAGGCCCGAACATGTTCACTGTAAATCTGTTTGTCAGCAGAGATGTCAACGAGCAGCTCGTCACACACCATGACAGTGCAACAGAAAACAACAGAGCGCTGAGATCTAAACAGTATGACATACATATATGTAAGGGAACCTGTCATCACATTTTACTTTTATTTTTTAAAAGGTTGTTTACTTTTAATGAAGAAAGGGAGGGAAATGGGGGAAAAAGATTTAGTTTTTTTGCACAAAAGGGATGTTGATAATCTAAAATAAGGGGTTGTAAAAGGTTTAAATCACATCATGTGATCATTTTTTGGTCTGGCTATGCAAATGCACTCATTAAACTGTAGCATAACTGAGTCAATGAATGTTTAGGGAAATGGTTAATTTAGAACCTCTTTTACTAGTAGATATTCTGTGTTGATGTGACTTTGGCTCCACCTGTTGTATTTATATAAAACGAGTACAATGTGATTTATATTTACATTCTGGATAACATGGAATTGAGATGTTTCCCAGCTGTCAGTTTGCAGATGATTCCAGTTTTAATCTGCCTAACGCATAACACCTGTAATAACAGTATCTTAGCAAGAGTGAATCAGGCAGCATGACTTTAGTGGGAGCAGGGTTAGTCAGTGTGAGCTAGAGGGCAGCTTAAATCCCAACAAGGAGAGAGCTTATGCTCAGACCCACCTTGGTTGGTAATTGTCTCCAATACCAGGTGAGGGCCAGTAAACCTAACTTGTAATTAGGAATTCAGCTTTGGTGACTCCTGTTTCTGGAGGCTGTTTCATTGCTAAATTACCCTAAATAGGAAAATAGAGACTGTCCCAGTGTGCTATGGGAGATTTTATTATAGTTGTTTGCTTTTATCCAGTGATAATGCACTGGCAGTGGTTTAAGATCTATGGGGTTATAGGGTGAAGGAATTAAGAAGAGCAAGTTAATATGCATTGATTTATTTTCTACGTATATGGATGTGAAAGTTAATTTCCAGGGATGATGTCTACTAGTAAAATTAAGTGTGTTGCCCTGGGAACCCATGACCTGATGATTTGAGATAAGGTTGAGGCAAAGCTAATTAATGTGCTGTTTTGACTTCTTTCAGACTGTATTTTCTGCAAATATCAATTCATTATTAGCCGTAGTGGACACATGTAAAGGGTTTCAGTAGCTGTACTAAGTTGTGTGTCTGGTGCTAGTTTATAAGTATTAAATTACCAAACACAAACAAACTGAACACAAGACAGTCACAGGAGGTAAATGAAAGTTTTGGAAAGAAACATATTCTTTTGTTGAGTGTTATTTTTTTTTTTTTTTGTTTGTTTCTCATCTGTTTTCATTTTATCAAATCCAACTGCACAATTGTTTTAATTCTTGCCAGTTCAGCATTATACAAGCAATTCAACATCTTTCTCTCCCCTTCACTGTTTTATTGCATTTTAAGTCAAGCCTACAAATTGCACATATCAAGAGCCAAGAAGCAGACATTAAAAATGTAATCTATCACTTGTTCATATAGCCCCACTGCGGCCAGAAACACACTAAACACGTTTAGTCTTCGCTGTTTAGTCTTTTACTTTTTTTTTTTTTCCATTGGCTAAAAAAGAACAGATTTTTAATTTAAAACAAATAAAGCGAATTCCCAGTCCAGGGCATTAAATGTAAACAGTTTACTTTATCCTTGATAGTTTTTCTGTGAGTTATAAGCAGTGGATATGATTGATCTTGCTAAAAGGGGCACTTACAGTAGTGAAAATGATTTGACTTTGCAGAAGCCTGTATACATTAATAATTACATAGCGCTGTTTATTTTTTTATTCATTTCAAAGGATAGCTAAAGTTACTTTGATAAGAGGGTTTCATTAGTCTAGGATAAGAACTTATACTTACAGATCCATGATAAAAGTATTTGAGACTCTAAATCTAGACAGTAGGAGTGCCATATCCAATGGTATAGCATACCCCTGCCCTCTGGTGTGAGCTTGCCTCGGGACCTGTCTTTCATTACATTAAAAAGGCAAATGCAAAGTGCTTGACATAACTGGTAAAGTTTACAGAAATGATTCTACTGCACTGAATTTTCAGGCAAGAAACAAAACCTAACCTCCACCAATGGTTAGATAAACTAGACTTAACAAGGGTTTCAATAAAAATGTATGTGTATGTCATATTGAAAATGAATTGTTTAACTTAATGGTGTGCAATACATCTGTCAGTCTAACACATCTGTTTTACTAAATAGCTAAATACTGTCGTTTATTACAAATATGTAGCAATACATTTTTAGTCCAGAATTTCTAAATATTAAGTCATCAAGAATGCAGCACAGAAGCATTCTGTACTGAGTTACATATGGGCAAAGCATACCAGGAACTCTGCAACATCAGGTGACTTGCCGTTAAGAAACACTGTTCTATGCTAAAAGCCAGTGCCGGCTCTGCCATTAGGCAGAGTAGGCAAATGCTAGGGGCGCCTCCTGCCCAGGGGGGCGCCCCTAGCGCCGGGGAGGGGGCGTGGCGTCGCGGGTGGGTGGGCGCCGGGGAGGGGGCGGGGCAGCGCTGGAAGGGGGGGCGCCGTCGGAGGGGGCGCCTAGGGCGCCAATAGAGCCAGAGCCGGCTCTGCTAAAAGCAATCATTCTTTTCACCATTTCACACTAGAATTGACTGGTTCCCTTAATGTCTCAGTAAATTAAAGCCAGAAACTTGCATGAAGTGAATGTTTGCCTTTAATTACCAGTGCCACTGAGAATGCTTGATAATTGAAGAAACACACCTCTGAGTTTGAGGTATAGAAATCTTGGCTGCTATGGAAATATTCACACCATTATTTAGGAATAACTCACACAAATACAATTTCCTAAGTTAACTGCTTTTAAAGTTAATGTGGAATGAATGAACTCTGAACTTGGCTCTTCTGAGACTTTATTGTGGAGAAGAATGAGCCTAGACCTGCCATCACAGGTCTGATACAGGAATATCCTAACTATGTATATCCAGCTGTAAATGAAAGACAAACCTACACATTCCTTTCCAGCCATGACAAGGGTAACATGGGTTTGACATCCCTACTCTAGTCAACTGATAGCACAGAAATGTTCAGTAATAGATTTGTGAAATGCAGCCTGCCAGGTACCATAAACCACGTCTCCCTGATTTCTCACCTAGAAGCCCTATGTCAAAATGAGAAGGTCCTACTTGTGTCTGGAAACAAAGTTAAGCATTGGGTAAATTCTGAAAGAAAGTGATTTACTCCAACATTCAAAGGTTATAGTCAACTTTACTTTCTACATTTTGGGGGTTATTAACTAAAGTGAGAATTCAACTGTTGAAGTAAATTCCCATCACTTCTGCTGGGTTTACCCTCATTCTCTACTCCTTATTGACTAAACAGTGAATTCTCATAGCAAATCCACGACCGCATCAGAATTCCCATAGTAACGTTGAAACCGCATTAGTAGCAGTCTATTGTGTAGTGTGTGATTGTCGTTAGCTGGAGAATTCACCAGATCGCAGAGTTTGCTGAATACCCGAATATAGGGAAGTGGTGAATTCACACCTTTACGCAACAATTCGGACTTTAGTCAATAAACCCCTTTGACTTCTCTCCATTCTGAAATGCTGCCTTGCTTTACTGCTCAGATGCTAGATAGAGAGTGCCAGTCTATCAAGACCAATGCAAAATGACTGTATCTGAAAAAATCACATTTTCCACTGATTACATGTAAAAAGCATCTGGCTGGAAAGACCAAAACAAATATCATCAGGAGAGTAGGAAAGATGACAAATGTTAACAAATACAAAACAAACCACAGAATATTTCAAGCATGTATGTATGAAACCTGGATATGTTGCATGGCAGAAAAAAACAGCAATCATGAATGAACAATTAAAGTGGATTGCAAATTATGTGTTAACAGTTATTATCTTCTCCATTGTCTATTTGAACTCCACTGAAGTGATCACTGGTTCTACCTGGATATTCTAGAATGTATTTACTTTACAGTTCAGAACACTGTTGCAGTACTCTGCAGCTTTGGAGTGATGGTCCAACTACCAATGCATGCAAAGAGATAACTAGGATCCATTTTGTAAATATAAAGTCATGATGATGAACTCTGATAGATCTAAAACACTGAAGGGGGTTATTCACTAAAGTCCGAATTGTTGCGTATAGGTGCGAATTCGCCAGATAAAGACAGTCACAATAGGCTGCTACTGTCACAGTCGTGTCTTTATAATGATAATATTGTCGCAGTCGTGACTTTATAATGGGAAAATTGTCACAATCTTAACATTAAAAAATTGTCACAGATTTACTATGGGAATCTGCTGTTTGCAAATTCAACAGTCGAATTCGCACCCTAGTGAATAACCCCCTGAATGCAACTTTGGATCTTCTCAAAAGTCCAAATAGTCACACATAGGTCTGAATTCACATCTATTTCCCCATTTAAGATCCCTTCAGATCCCATTAAAACAGGCTGTAACAAGCAGGAATTGACAAAGACTGATCAGATAACAGAATCGGGCATGAACAAGTTGAAATAACATGCCGTGAACAGATCCATATGTAAGATTTGCCATTTGAGACCTAGAGATACAAGCATTGTTTAATAGCAGTATTTAAATCTCTGGCCACTGACTTCACATATGACGTAAGAGGCTAGGACTGGTCAGATACCCAGAAGTATTAGGCGAGAAAGGAGCCCAGCACTTACCAGCACCCACCGGACACCAGCAGTGTTCACAAGTTTGTGACAGATATTGGGATTTAAATTTACACTTTAAGTGATATCCATTTAGAAATATTAACAAATCTGGAAGAATTAAAGTGGACCTGTCAGGTCCACTTAACAGACTCTTTTTAGGAAGCAGGGAGTTGTCTTAGTTAAAAGAATTTAGTCAAGACTATAGTAAAAGGATCAAACTCCCTGCTTCTTTTCTGCTCCAATGCTCAACTTGAATCAAAAGTCAGGTTGGGCGGAGCTTAATGATGATTGACATTATATTTCTTACAATAAGATCCCTGCTAGATTGTGATTTATGGGATCCAATTGGAGATACTTTAATGTCAGTCATCCTTTTAGCCCCGGCCACCCCGACGAGATTTAAGTCTGGCATCGAAACAGACCCTGACAGGTACTGACAATGTACTTTACAGTAATAGAGGTACTGTGATTTAGTTTCTATTCCTTATGTCATAGTCCCATCACTTGATCTTCAAGCCAGTTCTTTACAAATGTAACTAGGTTTAGATAAAACTTTCTTATGTGCTTTCAGCTATTGTATAATCTCATAATCAAGAATACTATAGTGCTATCTGCTATGACTACACATCAATGTAGTACATCACAATCAATTTCCTTAGCCCTACCCTTTGTTCATATCTGAGCCCATTATAATCAAAGGAACTCCAAAAATGTAACTATCTTTAATTTGATACATTTAAAAGGAAACTATTACATACATTGAAAAATATATTTTTCTAAGAACCACATGGGTATAAATGATCTAAACAACTCTGGCTCTACCTATATTGGCTTGATCTTGAGCTACAGAAATTTGTCATAAACTTTCTAATCTGACTGTTCAATTTATTGAACTCTGCTAGTCATAGGCAGAGATTGATTAATATGCAGCAGGGCCCTAGGCAGATAAGTAATTAGTCCAACCTTCCTCCATCTACATACAGTACCTAAATATTCTTTAATATTAAGTTTCTGTTGCTGATCCCCCTACCAGTCCTTGGGCCCTAAGCAGAAGCCTTGGGTGCCTTGAGCATAATCTGGCTTTGGTCATAGGTATTATAGTATTATCTTATAATATTATCTGAAGCCAATAGATTTCATTACATTTCTTATGTAAAACCAATAAACTCTTCGTCATTAAGCTAAATATTTAGAAAAACATATGTAGCAATAAATTCTAAGAATTTCTTCAAATGTATTTGCTGTCTAAGCAGTAAAGAGCCTGACTTTGTATTTTGTGGGGGGGTTGTATTTTTTTGAATGAGTTTTGATTTACAAGGTTTGAATGTTAATGAGGATTTTTTTCCCTTAATTATTCTGAATTAAAAAAAATTATATGTGTGTGTATATATATATATATATATATATATATATATATATATATATATATATATATAGTATATTTACATATAAAATATGTTCTCTGCATTCTTTCAACACTAAGAGAAGCAATACAGAACTGTTTTGGCAGGAACTGTCAATGTGGTTTGAAGTCATTAATTTAACATAATATTGAACATATGGAATATGTTGAGATATGAGTAATCAGTCAGCATGCAGATTAGGATTTTGCTGGCTCTGGTTCACATGTAGGTTAACATTCTACATACACATGCTGGTTAAATGAAGTTAGTTCAGTAGTTATATAATTACAGTGCAGAGGTCTGATGGTTTTATATGGCTAGATGTTTGTAAATCGTTTTGAGCTTGGATGCATTTTTTCTGTATTTGTAATGTTTAACCCACAATAAACACAGTTTACCTTTGGTCTTTGTTGTTTGTATGTGTGTGTTTTTTGATTTATTCAACTTTGTTTTGCTGCACCTTTTAGGTTTCTTGAGAGTATTCTTTTCAGCAACCAGTTAGTCAGTTAATTTGAGGTTTGATTCTTTTGTTAATTTTGAAATATTTTTTACTACTTATCTTTCTACTTAAGCCCTGTATATCACTCCTCCAGTCTGTCCTTAGCAGCATCTGGTTGCTAGGTTAATGGAAAAAGACCATCTCAATGTAAATATGATCAATAATTTAAACAAGATAAAAGTTAAACTATTCAAAAACTGCTTAAATTAAAAATGAAGACCAGTTGAAAACTGTCAACATTTACTAAAAGCTTATTCCAAGGTGAACAACCCCTTTATCTTCAGGGCAACCGTGTAAGTTTCTGCTGAACAACCTAGCATAGTGGCAGACCTAGTCAGCAGTGGGCCTCAGTGAAGGATTAGATGTCCGGCCCCCCATTCACAATAAATGGCATTATGTAATTGTCAGTGAACCATCCTGGCCTCAGCAGTTCCCTGGATAGCTTTGTTGGCAGGATTTCCTCACACTCTATTCTGCCCCCATCCCACTGTGCTTCCACCACCCCACTGTGCTGCTCCCTCCTTCCTACTTCATACCCTCTGAAGGACGGGGGTGCTATATTGGTGCTTGCCTCCTCCTTTCTCCTGTCCCTGCCTACCTCTTCCGTGGCCCAGCTCTGACTGCTGTAGCGGTCAGCCTATCCTTTCACAGGAAGTTAAAATTATTGCTGGAGGAGGGATAGAGGAACACTATAGTGCAAAACGCTATAGCAGATGGAGCCAGGCTACAGAGGAGGCAGGTAGGGACAGGGAAAAGGAGGGAAGCAAGCATCAAGATAGCGCCCCCTCCAGCAACGCCCTAGGTGGCTGCTTACCCCTCTGCTCAGCCCTCTCTGTACTATATTTATATTGCTTGATTGTACAGCTCTGCATAAATTTGTGGCACTTTATAAATAAAATGATACATATATACATGTGCTCAACTAATCTGTAATTGTATTATAATTTGTAAAACTGCACTACATGGAACCACTACTGTTTAAGGCAATATATAATTTGGATTTCTCTTCCTTAATATAGTTTCCTGTATATATGTATATAAATATTTGCATGCATTACAATAGCTCAACAGTTAAAGGACCAGTAACACAAGAAAAAAAAAGTTGGATTGGAATAGCAATTATTCTTATGTAATAAAAATCTTGTCTTTGAATTTTTTTAGTTTTCGTATTTATTGTTTTGTTCCTTCTCTTTATGCAAAGTGCAGACTTGTTTTATAAATGGGCTTTCTGTGGCACTTCATAAATATGTATTATCTAAATGTACATAGAAATCAATCATTAATTTTGTCTATTGTTTTCTTTTCTGGTCCTTTAAAAACTGGTGCTGTTGCAAAATATCTATATGTTAGTGTATGTGAATTTAGTTGAAAGAATATAATGTTTTCAAATCAAACTACCTATGCATAAAACACTCTAGATCATTTCAGGAAAATAACCTTGATTGTTAACAGACTGAATTTAATGTTTTCCTTAAAAAAAAAAAAAAAAAAAAAGACGGTTTAACATGCAATTTACACTAATGAGTGTGTTGTATTTGTCCCTTTCTTCTTCAGAGATTAAAGGCAGCTTTAAGTCATCATCCAGGAGCTATATCAAATGGGAATATGAACTCTATGGGTCACATGATAGACATGATGAATTCCCGACAGGACCAGAATCCACATCATCATATGCATTCTCACCCTCATCAGCACCAAAGCTTGTCACAACATCATCCGTATCCTCATCAACAGCACCAGCATCCGCCTCATCTTCCTCATTCTCAGCCTCATCACCAACAAGGCCACCCTCATCATCACTCCCATTCGCATATTCACGCACATCCGTCACACCATCAGACGTCCCCACACCCTCCGCTACACACTGGAGGACAAGCACAGGTAGGATACAGTGATATGCTGGTTAAAACTGTGATGTTTTTATTGTAGCACCCTTTGCCATCTCTGTACTTAATGAATGACCAAGATGATGGCCCAATCTTTCCTTTTTAAGATCAACGTGCCTTATTAATGTCTAAGATGGTTACATTTTAAGTTCATATTCCTCCTCACCACTCTGATCCTTAAAAAATGAGCTGGCTAATGAAATGAAAAAACAATGGCAAACAAGTCAAGGTACATTATTATCAGTGTGAAATATAGCTCTGCTGGAGATGGAAACTGAAGTCCTCAAATGCACAGGTTTCAAAAATATTTGGGCTGAGGCCATTTATTTCCCCATAATGTATTTGAACTATTGCCACATGAGTCATCTCTGAAACATAAGGGATCTTTAGGTAATTCTTACAAACTCTTTTACTTAAGGAGACTAGGGTAAACCAATTTTGTAGAACATCATGCACAAAGTCTAATTTTCTGTGTTGTCATCACTTATGTATAGCATGGCACTGTTCATTTAATATGTAGTGTCGCAGACACATAAGCATCGCTTGTACAAAGCAATCTGTGTTAAAACTTGAAAATCATCCAGGAAATAATCATTTTTTAGTTTTCAAAATTCCTTCCGAAGACCTGCATTAGCTTTAAGGATTATGCATAAAGCAACAGTGTTACATGGGAAGACGTTTGTAGAACTGCCCTTTCCCCAGACAGATGGACAGCTCAGCTTTTTCACAGGAATGTGCCAGCATCATAAAAATTGTTCGGCAGATTGTGTTTGCAAGTGTCTTAAGCAAAATGACTTCAAATAATTTCACTGACAAGAAAATATTTTTATTAACAAAGAAGGAAAACACTGGAAAACATCTATATTTAAAAAAAACAAACAAACATTAAAATTAAAAAAACTAAATAGGCGTTTTGTATGCATACTTTTCCTTTAAAGCTCTTCGTAAGATTTGCAGATATTTTCTGCTCAAATAAAAAAGGTGATTATGTTTTATGTTTTTTTTTATTGAATGTTTTAAATTATTTATAGGTTGGATTCTCAGTTTTCATTAGAGTTTCTCTGAATATATATATATATATATGACTAGCTATTTGTATTGTCTTGTTAGAGCCATTCTCCATCATCTTCTAAATAGATTGCATGGTTCTGCGTGTGGAGATACTTTTATCAGAGAGAAAATAAGAAATTCTGTCTGTCTGATTGGATAATATGGATGCTTCCATAAGCTGCTAAATAGATCTTTAACATCTAGGAAACCCTGAGATGTCCACACTAAATGCTCTGTACTATACTGACCATAAGGCAAAGTACTTGGAATCTACACACAGTTATTAAAGGTATAGGAGTAGGGTATATTGTACATTTCTCATTTTATTGTTGGACACTCAACAACATTAAAAATACATGTATATCAAAACAAGTCGGTATTGACAGCTGTACACCCTAGCTGCAAATGCTAAAAAGCCTTTTACTTAAAAGATTCCATTTTATACCCATAAGTCTAAAACCTTTGTCCTAGCAGGGTCCATTTGCTCACATCTGATTGTACATTGCTTGATGCCTATTCAGCCCAGCTGGTCAAAACCTTTAACCTGGAGGCCTGGAAGTGCAATATTTATATAACTGTTTTACTACATGCAGCGCTAATTCATTGCAGTTGAGTAATTAAACAATATACACAATGGATTCGTATGCTTACATTTGTGTCTGTCTCTGCTGCCTTCCAAGGTGAATCTACAGTTTTTGACTTAATGGCAGAAATGTACACATACAATGTATTTTATCTTCACCTCGATTTTAATCAAAAGTTCAAAATAAAAATAAGATTGCAAATGAAATAAATATTTTCATTATCTGAAAGTGTTCCTTTAATTTAATTTCCCAGTGGAAAAGGAGATACAAACAATGAAGAAAAAGAGGAAAATATAGATGCGTTTGGTTTTTTTTTAACAGGAAGAAAATAAGTTGTTGGTTTGACAAGACATTGTCTTGCAGCAGAGCATGCAAACTATATAATTGTTAGCAAACTGTATCTCCTATGTTGTGGAAAATTACCTAGATTTAATAGATGCTGGGGGCTGTAATTATTTAAAATATGTGTGCTATAAAGGCTTTTGGGTAGTGTGGAATTTGTTTCTACACAAATTCTCTTTAAAAGATAAGCACCATTTAATATGAAATATAAAAGGATTGCATACTGGCACTCCATTTTCCACTACAGCTGGCCTGCTTGTATTACAAATTAGTCACCCTTCCGCTCTTCTTATATCAGAGACTTTATTTTGCACTCTTCCAACATTGTAATGTTTAGTATCCAAATGACCCTGGGTGGGTGCGTGTAAATAAGCATCAGCAGCACCATCATGCAAATTAGCACTTCAGATAGAAGATGTTCCATAGCACTTAACATACTCATTTGCTATACCTTGACTACATTTTCTTAGAGGAGCCATATTACCTCTGAATACATTTACATAAATGCATGTTTTTATGCTCAGTTACCCATGTTTATAACTGGAACAGTTTTTAATTACTGCATATATTATGAAAATATCATTTAGACATTAATATCGCACTTCGTTATTATCAGCTGAGCTGATTAGAATCTTCAGTTCCCTACAGCTGATTGAACAAACAGGATGCAAAGCCCAATCAGATCTGAGAAAATAAATCCTGCAAGGTTAAAGGGGCTGGAATAACTGCCTTAAAATAGAAGGGAAATATACAGTAACTTGTATAACTCTATTATCGCTATAAACCTTGACGCATTGTAACTATGAACCTCGAACTATCTAAGCTTAGAACGAAGTTCATGTCAGCTGTTCTGCTCACTCCATATAAGATGTCTCCATTGAACAACCGTATAAGCACATGGAACTCTTTTTTTTTTTAAGATAAAAAAAAGTCTTTTCAAAATATTTCTCTTTAAATATCCAGGGGGTAATTCAGCAAAGTCCGAATTCGCATGTGTTGTTGACTTCGTGACAATTCGAGTCCCATCGCCAACAATTGTTGCGAATTCACTTCAATACACTTGTAGGCGACAATTCGAGTTGCAACGCATCAATACGCTTATAGAACAGGCGAACATACTTCTACGTAAACCAATGAACAGTAATAGCAATAACAAAAACACATTCCGATT